>OX465299.1:193378290-193475527 GCA_949987735.1 Leucophora obtusa | reverse complement strand
AGAATATGAAAACTAGACCCTTGTGGAAGTATAATGTATTTGGTTCTGTGGGCCCATCTTTCTCGAAATGTCCACAGTGGCCAAAAATCCCCGACAGGATTTCGTCACAACTTATAATAAAAAATCAAAAATTGACGAATTCTGAAAATCATTTGGGCTAAGCCACTATAGAATATGAAAACTAGACCCTTGTGGAAGTATAATGTATTTGGTTCTGTGGGCCCATCTTTCTCCAAATGTCCACAGTGGCCAAAAATCCCCGACAGGATTTCGTCACATACTTATAATAAAAAATCAAAAATTGACGAATTCTGAAAATCATTTGGGCTAAGCCACTATAGAATATGAAAACTAGACCCTTGTGGAAGTATAATGTATTTGGTTCTGTGGGCCCATCTTTCTCCAAATGTCCACAGTGGCCAAAAATCCCGACAGGATTTCGTCACATACTTATAATAAAAAATCAAAAATTGACGAATTCTGAAAATCATTTGGGCTAAGCCACTATAGAATATGAAAACTAGACCCTTGTGGAAGTATAATGTATTTGGTTCTGTGGGCCCATCTTTCTCCAAATGTCCACAGTGGCCAAAAATCCCCGACAGGATTTCGTCACATACTTATAATAAAAAATCAAAAATTGACGAATTCTGAAAATCATTTGGGCTAAGCCACTACAGAATATGAAAACTAGACCCTTGTGGAAGTATAATGTATTTGGTTCTGTGGGCCCATCTTTCTCCAAATGTCCACAGTGGCCAAAAATCCCCGACAGGATTTCGTCACATACTTATAATAAAAAAATCAAAAATTGACGAATTCTGAAAATCATTTGGGCTAAGCCACTATAGAATATGAAAACTAGACCCTTGTGGAAGTATAATGTATTTGGTTCTGTGGGCCCATCTTTCTCCAAATGTCCACAGTGGCCAAAAATCCCCGACAGGATTTCGTCACATACTTATAATAAAAAATCAAAAATTGACGAATTCTGAAAATCATTTGGGCTAAGCCACTATAGAATATGAAAACTAGACCCTTGTGGAAGTATAATGTATTTAGTTCTGTGGGCCCATCTTTCTCCAAATGTCCACAGTGGCCAAAAATCCCCGACAGGATTTCGTCACAACTTATAATAAAAAATCAAAAATTGACGAATTCTGAAAATCATTTGGGCTAAGCCACTATAGAATATGAAAACTAGACCCTTGTGGAAGTATAATGTATTTGGTTCTGTGGGCCCATCTTTCTCCAAATGTCCACAGTGGCCAAAAATCCCCGACAGGATTTCGTCACATACTTATAATAAAAAATCAAAAATTGACGAATTCTGAAAATCATTTGGGCTAAGCCACTATAGAATATGAAAACTAGACCCTTGTGGAAGTATAATGTATTTGGTTCTGTGGGCCCATCTTTCTCCAAATGTCCACAGTGGCCAAAAATCCCCGACAGGATTTCGTCACATACTTATAATAAAAAAATCAAAAATTGACGAATTCTGAAAATCATTTGGGCTAAGCCACTATAGAATATGAAAACTAGACCCTTGTGGAAGTATAATGTATTTGGTTCTGTGGGCCCATCTTTCTCCAAATGTCCACAGTGGCCAAAAACCCCCGACAGGATTTCGTCACATACTTATAATAAAAAATCAAAAATTGAGGAATTCTGAAAATCATTTGGGCTAAGCCACTATAGAATATGAAAACTAGACCCTTGTGGAAGTATAATGTATTTGGTTCTGTGGGCCCATCTTTCTCCAAATGTCCACAGTGGCCAAAAATCCCCGACAGGATTTCGTCACATACTTATAATAAAAAATCAAAAATTGACGAATTCTGAAAATCATTTGGGCTAAGCCACTATAGAATATGAAAACTAGACCCTTGTGGAAGTATAATGTATTTGGTTCTGTGGGCCCATCTTTCTCCAAATGTCCACAGTGGCCAAAAATACCCGACAGGATTTCGTCACATACTTATAATAAAAAATCAAAAATTGACGAATTCTGAAAATCATTTGGGCTAAGCCACTATAGAATATGAAAACTAGACCCTTGTGGAAGTATAATGTATTTGGTTCTGTGGGCCCATCTTTCTCCAAATGTCCACAGTGGCCAAAAATCCCCGACAGGATTTCGTCACATACTTATAATAAAAAATCAAAAATTGACGAATTCTGAAAATCATTTGGGCTAAGCCACTATAGAATATGAAAACTAGACCCTTGTGGAAGTATAATGTATTTGGTTCTGTGGGCCCATCTTTCTCCAAATGTCCACAGTGGCCAAAAATCCCCGACAGGATTTCGTCACATACTTATAATAAAAAATCAAAAATTGACGAATTCTGAAAATCATTTGGGCTAAGCCACTATAGAATATGAAAACTAGACCCTTGTGGAAGTATAATGTATTTGGTTCTGTGGGCCCATCTTTCTCCAAATGTCCACAGTGGCCAAAAATCCCCGACAGGATTTCGTCACATACTTATAATAAAAAATCAAAAATTGACGAATTCTGAAAATCATTTGGGCTAAGCCACTATAGAATATGAAAACTAGACCCTTGTGGAAGTATAATGTATTTGGTTCTGTGGGCCCATCTTTCTCCAAATGTCCACAGTGGCCAAAAATCCCCGACAGGATTTCGTCACATACTTATAATAAAAAATCAAAAATTGACGAATTCTGAAAATCATTTGGGCTAAGCCACTACAGAATATGAAAACTAGACCCTTGTGGAAGTATAATGTATTTGGTTCTGTGGGCCCATCTTTCTCCAAATGTCCACAGTGGCCAAAAATCCCCGACAGGATTTCGTCACATACTTATAATAAAAAAATCAAAAATTGACGAATTCTGAAAATCATTTGGGCTAAGCCACTATAGAATATGAAAACTAGACCCTTGTGGAAGTATAATGTATTTGGTTCTGTGGGCCCATCTTTCTCCAAATGTCCACAGTGGCCAAAAATCCCCGACAGGATTTCGTCACATACTTATAATAAAAAATCAAAAATTGACGAATTCTGAAAATCATTTGGGCTAAACCACTATAGAATATGAAAACTAGACCCTTGTGGAAGTATAATGTATTTAGTTCTGTGGGCCCATCTTTCTCCAAATGTCCACAGTGGCCAAAAATCCCCGACAGGATTTCGTCACAACTTATAATAAAAAATCAAAAATTGACGAATTCTGAAAATCATTTGGGCTAAGCCACTATAGAATATGAAAACTAGACCCTTGTGGAAGTATAATGTATTTGGTTCTGTGGGCCCATCTTTCTCCAAATGTCCACAGTGGCCAAAAATCCCCGACAGGATTTCGTCACATACTTATAATAAAAAATCAAAAATTGACGAATTCTGAAAATCATTTGGGCTAAGCCACTATAGAATATGAAAACTAGACCCTTGTGGAAGTATAATGTATTTGGTTCTGTGGGCCCATCTTTCTCCAAATGTCCACAGTGGCCAAAAATCCCCGACAGGATTTCGTCACATACTTATAATAAAAAATCAAAAATTGACGAATTCTGAAAATCATTTGGGCTAAGCCACTATAGAATATGAAAACTAGACCCTTGTGGAAGTATAATGTATTTGGTTCTGTGGGCCCATCTTTCTCCAAATGTCCACAGTGGCCAAAAATCCCCGACAGGATTTCGTCACATACTTATAATAAAAAATCAAAAATTGACGAATTCTGAAAATCATTTGGGCTAAGCCACTATAGAATATGAAAACTAGACCCTTGTGGAAGTATAATGTATTTGGTTCTATGGGCCCATCTTTCTCCAAATGTCCACAGTGGCCAAAAATCCCCGACAGAATTTCGTCACATACTTATAATAAAAAATCAAAAATTGACGAATTCTGAAAACCATTTGGGCTAAGCCACTATAGAATATGAAAACTAGACCCTTGTGGAAGTATAATGTATTTGGTTCTGTGGGCCCATCTTTCTCCAAATGTCCACAGTGGCCAAAAATCCCCGACAGGATTTCGTCACATACTTATAATAAAAAATCAAAAATTGACGAATTCTGAAAATCATTTGGGCTAAGCCACTATAGAATATGAAAACTAGACCCTTGTGGAAGTATAATGTATTTGGTTCTGTGGGCCCATCTTTCTCCAAATGTCCACAGTGGCCAAAAATCCCCGACAGGATTTCGTCACATACTTATAATAAAAAATCAAAAATTGAAGAATTCTGAAAATCATTTGGGCTAAGCCACTATAGAATATGAAAACTAGACCCTTGTGGAAGTATAATGTATTTGGTTCTGTGGGCCCATCTTTCTCCAAATGTCCACAGTGGCCAAAAATCCCCGACAGGATTTCGTCACATACTTATAATAAAAAATCAAAAATTGACGAATTCTGAAAATCATTTGGGCTAAGCCACTATAGAATATGAAAACTAGACCCTTGTGGAAGTATAATGTATTTGGTTCTGTGGGCCCATCTTTCTCCAAATGTCCACAGTGGCCAAAAATACCCGACAGGATTTCGTCACATACTTATAATAAAAAATCAAAAATTGACGAATTCTGAAAATCATTTGGGCTAAGCCACTATAGAATATGAAAACTAGACCCTTGTGGAAGTATAATGTATTTGGTTCTGTGGGCCCATCTTTCTCGAAATGTCCACAGTGGCCAAAAATCCCCGACAGGATTTCGTCACAACTTATAATAAAAAATCAAAAATTGACGAATTCTGAAAATCATTTGGGCTAAGCCACTATAGAATATGAAAACTAGACCCTTGTGGAAGTATAATGTATTTGGTTCTGTGGGCCCATCTTTCTCCAAATGTCCACAGTGGCCAAAAATCCCCGACAGGATTTCGTCACATACGTATAATAAAAAATCAAAAATTGACGAATTCTGAAAATCATTTGGGCTAAGCCACTATAGAATATGAAAACTAGACCCTTGTGGAAGTATAATGTATTTGGTTCTGTGGGCCCATCTTTCTCCAAATGTCCACAGTGGCCAAAAATCCCCGACAGGATTTCGTCACATACTTATAATAAAAAATCAAAAATTGACGAATTCTGAAAATCATTTGGGCTAAGCCACTATAGAATATGAAAACTAGACCCTTGTGGAAGTATAATGTATTTGGTTCTGTGGGCCCATCTTTCTCCAAATGTCCACAGTGGCCAAAAATCCCCGACAGGATTTCGTCACATACTTATAATAAAAAATCAAAAATTGACGAATTCTGAAAATCATTTGGGCTAAGCCACTACAGAATATGAAAACTAGACCCTTGTGGAAGTATAATGTATTTGGTTCTGTGGGCCCATCTTTCTCCAAATGTCCACAGTGGCCAAAAATCCCCGACAGGATTTCGTCACATACTTATAATAAAAAAATCAAAAATTGACGAATTCTGAAAATCATTTGGGCTAAGCCACTATAGAATATGAAAACTAGACCCTTGTGGAAGTATAATGTATTTGGTTCTGTGGGCCCATCTTTCTCCAAATGTCCACAGTGGCCAAAAATCCCCGACAGGATTTCGTCACATACTTATAATAAAAAATCAAAAATTGACGAATTCTGAAAATCATTTGGGCTAAGCCACTATAGAATATGAAAACTAGACCCTTGTGGAAGTATAATGTATTTAGTTCTGTGGGCCCATCTTTCTCCAAATGTCCACAGTGGCCAAAAATCCCCGACAGGATTTCGTCACAACTTATAATAAAAAATCAAAAATTGACGAATTCTGAAAATCATTTGGGCTAAGCCACTATAGAATATGAAAACTAGACCCTTGTGGAAGTATAATGTATTTGGTTCTGTGGGCCCATCTTTCTCCAAATGTCCACAGTGGCCAAAAATCCCCGACAGGATTTCGTCACATACTTATAATAAAAAATCAAAAATTGACGAATTCTGAAAATCATTTGGGCTAAGCCACTATAGAATATGAAAACTAGACCCTTGTGGAAGTATAATGTATTTGGTTCTGTGGGCCCATCTTTCTCCAAATGTCCACAGTGGCCAAAAATCCCCGACAGGATTTCGTCACATACTTATAATAAAAAAATCAAAAATTGACGAATTCTGAAAATCATTTGGGCTAAGCCACTATAGAATATGAAAACTAGACCCTTGTGGAAGTATAATGTATTTGGTTCTGTGGGCCCATCTTTCTCCAAATGTCCACAGTGGCCACAAACCCCCGACAGGATTTCGTCACATACTTATAATAAAAAATCAAAAATTGAGGAATTCTGAAAATCATTTGGGCTAAGCCACTATAGAATATGAAAACTAGACCCTTGTGGAAGTATAATGTATTTGGTTCTGTGGGCCCATCTTTCTCCAAATGTCCACAGTGGCCAAAAATCCCCGACAGGATTTCGTCACATACTTATAATAAAAAATCAAAAATTGACGAATTCTGAAAATCATTTGGGCTAAGCCACTATAGAATATGAAAACTAGACCCTTGTGGAAGTATAATGTATTTGGTTCTGTGGGCCCATCTTTCTCCAAATGTCCACAGTGGCCAAAAATACCCGACAGGATTTCGTCACATACTTATAATAAAAAATCAAAAATTGACGAATTCTGAAAATCATTTGGGCTAAGCCACTATAGAATATGAAAACTAGACCCTTGTGGAAGTATAATGTATTTGGTTCTGTGGGCCCATCTTTCTCGAAATGTCCACAGTGGCCAAAAATCCCCGACAGGATTTCGTCACAACTTATAATAAAAAATCAAAAATTGACGAATTCTGAAAATCATTTGGGCTAAGCCACTATAGAATATGAAAACTAGACCCTTGTGGAAGTATAATGTATTTGGTTCTGTGGGCCCATCTTTCTCCAAATGTCCACAGTGGCCAAAAATCCCCGACAGGATTTCGTCACATACGTATAATAAAAAATCAAAAATTGACGAATTCTGAAAATCATTTGGCTAAGCCACTATAGAATATGAAAACTAGACCCTTGTGGAAGTATAATGTATTTGGTTCTGTGGGCCCATCTTTCTCCAAATGTCCACAGTGGCCAAAAATCCCCGACAGGATTTCGTCACATACTTATAATAAAAAATCAAAAATTGACGAATTCTGAAAATCATTTGGGCTAAGCCACTATAGAATATGAAAACTAGACCCTTGTGGAAGTATAATGTATTTGGTTCTGTGGGCCCATCTTTCTCCAAATGTCCACAGTGGCCAAAAATCCCCGACAGGATTTCGTCACATACTTATAATAAAAAATCAAAAATTGACGAATTCTGAAAATCATTTGGGCTAAGCCACTACAGAATATGAAAACTAGACCCTTGTGGAAGTATAATGTATTTGGTTCTGTGGGCCCATCTTTCTCCAAATGTCCACAGTGGCCAAAAATCCCCGACAGGATTTCGTCACATACTTATAATAAAAAAATCAAAAATTGACGAATTCTGAAAATCATTTGGGCTAAGCCACTATAGAATATGAAAACTAGACCCTTGTGGAAGTATAATGTATTTGGTTCTGTGGGCCCATCTTTCTCCAAATGTCCACAGTGGCCAAAAATCCCCGACAGGATTTCGTCACATACTTATAATAAAAAATCAAAAATTGACGAATTCTGAAAATCATTTGGGCTAAGCCACTACAGAATATGAAAACTAGACCCTTGTGGAAGTATAATGTATTTGGTTCTGTGGGCCCATCTTTCTCCAAATGTCCACAGTGGCCAAAAATCCCCGACAGGATTTCGTCACATACTTATAATAAAAAAATCAAAAATTGACGAATTCTGAAAATCATTTGGGCTAAGCCACTATAGAATATGAAAACTAGACCCTTGTGAAAGTATAATGTATTTGGTTCTGTGGGCCCATCTTTCTCCAAATGTCCACAGTGGCCAAAAATCCCCGACAGGATTTCGTCACATACTTATAATAAAAAATCAAAAATTGACGAATTCTGAAAATCATTTGGGCTAAACCACTATAGAATATGAAAACTAGACCCTTGTGGAAGTATAATGTATTTAGTTCTGTGGGCCCATCTTTCTCCAAATGTCCACAGTGGCCAAAAATCCCCGACAGGATTTCGTCACAACTTATAATAAAAAATCAAAAATTGACGAATTCTGAAAATCATTTGGGCTAAGCCACTATAGAATATGAAAACTAGACCCTTGTGGAAGTATAATGTATTTGGTTCTGTGGGCCCATCTTTCTCCAAATGTCCACAGTGGCCAAAAATCCCCGACAGGATTTCGTCACATACTTATAATAAAAAATCAAAAATTGACGAATTCTGAAAATCATTTGGGCTAAGCCACTATAGAATATGAAAACTAGACCCTTGTGGAAGTATAATGTATTTGGTTCTGTGGGCCCATCTTTCTCCAAATGTCCACAGTGGCCAAAAATCCCCGACAGGATTTCGTCACATACTTATAATAAAAAATCAAAAATTGACGAATTCTGAAAATCATTTGGGCTAAGCCACTATAGAATATGAAAACTAGACCCTTGTGGAAGTATAATGTATTTGGTTCTGTGGGCCCATCTTTCTCCAAATGTCCACAGTGGCCAAAAATCCCCGACAGGATTTCGTCACATACTTATAATAAAAAATCAAAAATTGACGAATTCTGAAAATCATTTGGGCTAAGCCACTATAGAATATGAAAACTAGACCCTTGTGGAAGTATAATGTATTTGGTTCTATGGGCCCATCTTTCTCCAAATGTCCACAGTGGCCAAAAATCCCCGACAGAATTTCGTCACATACTTATAATAAAAAATCAAAAATTGACGAATTCTGAAAACCATTTGGGCTAAGCCACTATAGAATATGAAAACTAGACCCTTGTGGAAGTATAATGTATTTGGTTCTGTGGGCCCATCTTTCTCCAAATGTCCACAGTGGCCAAAAATCCCCGACAGGATTTCGTCACATACTTATAATAAAAAATCAAAAATTGACGAATTCTGAAAATCATTTGGGCTAAGCCACTATAGAATATGAAAACTAGACCCTTGTGGAAGTATAATGTATTTGGTTCTGTGGGCCCATCTTTCTCCAAATGTCCACAGTGGCCAAAAATCCCCGACAGGATTTCGTCACATACTTATAATAAAAAATCAAAAATTGAAGAATTCTGAAAATCATTTGGGCTAAGCCACTATAGAATATGAAAACTAGACCCTTGTGGAAGTATAATGTATTTGGTTCTGTGGGCCCGTCTTTCTCCAAATGTCCACAGTGGCCAAAAATCCCCGACAGGATTTCGTCACATACTTATAATAAAAAATCAAAAATTGACGAATTCTGAAAATCATTTGGGCTAAGCCACTATAGAATATGAAAACTAGACCCTTGTGGAAGTATAATGTATTTGGTTCTGTGGGCCCATCTTTCTCCAAATGTCCACAGTGGCCAAAAATACCCGACAGGATTTCGTCACATACTTATAATAAAAAATCAAAAATTGACGAATTCTGAAAATCATTTGGGCTAAGCCACTATAGAATATGAAAACTAGACCCTTGTGGAAGTATAATGTATTTGGTTCTGTGGGCCCATCTTTCTCGAAATGTCCACAGTGGCCAAAAATCCCCGACAGGATTTCGTCACAACTTATAATAAAAAATCAAAAATTGACGAATTCTGAAAATCATTTGGGCTAAGCCACTATAGAATATGAAAACTAGACCCTTGTGGAAGTATAATGTATTTGGTTCTGTGGGCCCATCTTTCTCCAAATGTCCACAGTGGCCAAAAATCCCCGACAGGATTTCGTCACATACGTATAATAAAAAATCAAAAATTGACGAATTCTGAAAATCATTTGGGCTAAGCCACTATAGAATATGAAAACTAGACCCTTGTGGAAGTATAATGTATTTGGTTCTGTGGGCCCATCTTTCTCCAAATGTCCACAGTGGCCAAAAATCCCCGACAGGATTTCGTCACATACTTATAATAAAAAATCAAAAATTGACGAATTCTGAAAATCATTTGGGCTAAGCCACTATAGAATATGAAAACTAGACCCTTGTGGAAGTATAATGTATTTGGTTCTGTGGGCCCATCTTTCTCCAAATGTCCACAGTGGCCAAAAATCCCCGACAGGATTTCGTCACATACTTATAATAAAAAATCAAAAATTGACGAATTCTGAAAATCATTTGGGCTAAGCCACTACAGAATATGAAAACTAGACCCTTGTGGAAGTATAATGTATTTGGTTCTGTGGGCCCATCTTTCTCCAAATGTCCACAGTGGCCAAAAATCCCCGACAGGATTTCGTCACATACTTATAATAAAAAAATCAAAAATTGACGAATTCTGAAAATCATTTGGGCTAAGCCACTATAGAATATGAAAACTAGACCCTTGTGGAAGTATAATGTATTTGGTTCTGTGGGCCCATCTTTCTCCAAATGTCCACAGTGGCCAAAAATCCCCGACAGGATTTCGTCACATACTTATAATAAAAAATCAAAAATTGACGAATTCTGAAAATCATTTGGGCTAAGCCACTATAGAATATGAAAACTAGACCCTTGTGGAAGTATAATGTATTTAGTTCTGTGGGCCCATCTTTCTCCAAATGTCCACAGTGGCCAAAAATCCCCGACAGGATTTCGTCACAACTTATAATAAAAAATCAAAAATTGACGAATTCTGAAAATCATTTGGGCTAAGCCACTATAGAATATGAAAACTAGACCCTTGTGGAAGTATAATGTATTTGGTTCTGTGGGCCCATCTTTCTCCAAATGTCCACAGTGGCCAAAAATCCCCGACAGGATTTCGTCACATACTTATAATAAAAAATCAAAAATTGACGAATTCTGAAAATCATTTGGGCTAAGCCACTATAGAATATGAAAACTAGACCCTTGTGGAAGTATAATGTATTTGGTTCTGTGGGCCCATCTTTCTCCAAATGTCCACAGTGGCCAAAAATCCCCGACAGGATTTCGTCACATACTTATAATAAAAAAATCAAAAATTGACGAATTCTGAAAATCATTTGGGCTAAGCCACTATAGAATATGAAAACTAGACCCTTGTGGAAGTATAATGTATTTGGTTCTGTGGGCCCATCTTTCTCCAAATGTCCACAGTGGCCACAAACCCCCGACAGGATTTCGTCACATACTTATAATAAAAAATCAAAAATTGAGGAATTCTGAAAATCATTTGGGCTAAGCCACTATAGAATATGAAAACTAGACCCTTGTGGAAGTATAATGTATTTGGTTCTGTGGGCCCATCTTTCTCCAAATGTCCACAGTGGCCAAAAATCCCCGACAGGATTTCGTCACATACTTATAATAAAAAATCAAAAATTGACGAATTCTGAAAATCATTTGGGCTAAGCCACTATAGAATATGAAAACTAGACCCTTGTGGAAGTATAATGTATTTGGTTCTGTGGGCCCATCTTTCTCCAAATGTCCACAGTGGCCAAAAATACCCGACAGGATTTCGTCACATACTTATAATAAAAAATCAAAAATTGACGAATTCTGAAAATCATTTGGGCTAAGCCACTATAGAATATGAAAACTAGACCCTTGTGGAAGTATAATGTATTTGGTTCTGTGGGCCCATCTTTCTCGAAATGTCCACAGTGGCCAAAAATCCCCGACAGGATTTCGTCACAACTTATAATAAAAAATCAAAAATTGACGAATTCTGAAAATCATTTGGGCTAAGCCACTATAGAATATGAAAACTAGACCCTTGTGGAAGTATAATGTATTTGGTTCTGTGGGCCCATCTTTCTCCAAATGTCCACAGTGGCCAAAAATCCCCGACAGGATTTCGTCACATACGTATAATAAAAAATCAAAAATTGACGAATTCTGAAAATCATTTGGGCTAAGCCACTATAGAATATGAAAACTAGACCCTTGTGGAAGTATAATGTATTTGGTTCTGTGGGCCCATCTTTCTCCAAATGTCCACAGTGGCCAAAAATCCCCGACAGGATTTCGTCACATACTTATAATAAAAAATCAAAAATTGACGAATTCTGAAAATCATTTGGGCTAAGCCACTATAGAATATGAAAACTAGACCCTTGTGGAAGTATAATGTATTTGGTTCTGTGGGCCCATCTTTCTCCAAATGTCCACAGTGGCCAAAAATCCCCGACAGGATTTCGTCACATACTTATAATAAAAAATCAAAAATTGACGAATTCTGAAAATCATTTGGGCTAAGCCACTACAGAATATGAAAACTAGACCCTTGTGGAAGTATAATGTATTTGGTTCTGTGGGCCCATCTTTCTCCAAATGTCCACAGTGGCCAAAAATCCCCGACAGGATTTCGTCACATACTTATAATAAAAAAATCAAAAATTGACGAATTCTGAAAATCATTTGGGCTAAGCCACTATAGAATATGAAAACTAGACCCTTGTGGAAGTATAATGTATTTGGTTCTGTGGGCCCATCTTTCTCCAAATGTCCACAGTGGCCAAAAATCCCCGACAGGATTTCGTCACATACTTATAATAAAAAATCAAAAATTGACGAATTCTGAAAATCATTTGGGCTAAGCCACTATAGAATATGAAAACTAGACCCTTGTGGAAGTATAATGTATTTGGTTCTGTGGGCCCATCTTTCTCCAAATGTCCACAGTGGCCAAAAATCCCCGACAGGATTTCGTCACATACTTATAATAAAAAAATCAAAAATTGACGAATTCTGAAAATCATTTGGGCTAAGCCACTATAGAATATGAAAACTAGACCCTTGTGGAAGTATAATGTATTTGGTTCTGTGGGCCCATCTTTCTCCAAATGTCCACAGTGGCCAAAAACCCCCGACAGGATTTCGTCACATACTTATAATAAAAAATCAAAAATTGACGAATTCTGAAAATCATTTGGGCTAAGCCACTATAGAATATGAAAACTAGACCCTTGTGGAAGTATAATGTATTTGGTTCTGTGGGCCCATCTTTCTCCAAATGTCCACAGTGGCCAAAAATCCCCGACAGGATTTCGTCACATACTTATAATAAAAAATCAAAAATTGACGAATTCTGAAAATCATTTGGGCTAAGCCACTATAGAATATGAAAACTAGACCCTTGTGGAAGTATAATGTATTTGGTTCTGTGGGCCCATCTTTCTCCAAATGTCCACAGTGGCCAAAAATCCCCGACAGGATTTCGTCACATACTTATAATAAAAAATCAAAAATTGACGAATTCTGAAAATCATTTGGGCTAAGCCACTATAGAATATGAAAACTAGACCCTTGTGGAAGTATAATGTATTTGGTTCTGTGGGCCCATCTTTCTCCAAATGTCCACAGTGGCTAGATATACTCGAATCTCAATTTCAAAAATTATGGAATTCTGGAAATCATTTGAAGTAAGACACTGTGGAATATGAAAGTCAGAGCCTTGATGATAAATATTTTATTTGGTTTGGTGAACCCATCTATCTCCAAATGTCCACAATAGTGTTTTTCTGTTGTTTCCTATGCTCTGTTAACCCTTAAACGGATCTTGGCTAAATAATGTGGTTTGCGTCTTTGCTAGTTAAATTCGAATGTATCTTCACACACATAATATCTGAATGTTTTTATGTGGAAATTTCGAAAGGAAAAGTTCCCAGAATCAGAGGGTTTTTCGATAGAAAAGGTTCCCAAAACCTTAAAATTGTATATAAACCATTTTTAATGGAAAAAGTAAGAGAAAACATTTTTGTTTTGACAGCACAATTTGTACACTCACTAAAGTTTGTCGGTAGAATCTACTGAAAATGTCAGTTTAAACAAAGATATATGCAGTTAAAAAGGCGACAAAGGTATTTACATTTAAAATAACTAAAAACTGTGTTATTTTTACCTCCTGAAAAATAACTAACAAATGCATTAAAAATAACTACCAATGTCGTAAAATTAACTGAGAAATTTTTACTACAAAAATTTCAAAACAATTGACGAAATCGTTAAAAACTGCTGTTTTTTATAGTCAAATGTTTTTGTTTATAAAAGTTATATTTTAATAAAAAAAATATTTTTTTTCTTTCGATTAAAATAATATCACAAAAAAATATTACAAAAACTGGAAGTAAAAATTCCAAACCGTTCTCCAGTTTTTATGCTTTTATGCATTTGAGATACAATACAAGTTTCTGATTTTTATTTGCAAACTAGAAATATATCAATAATAACAAATAAAAACTAAACAAGAATTTTTAAATAAAAAAAATCAAAGATATTTTTTATTTTTTAATTAACTACCAAAAATAACTGTTTGCTGTAAAATTACTGTTTTGGTAGTTGTTTATTATGATATTAAAAATAACTGCTTTAAACAACTGTTACAAAATTACAGTACTTTTCGTTAGTTGTTATCTTAAATAACCGTCATAAAAGTTGTTTTGAATTTTTCTGTAGAAAAACAACTGTAATTTCCGTTAAAAATAACAACTACTGATTACTATACAAACAACTGGCAAACTTTTTTGAGTGTAGCCAATGGATTGGTTCGGTGTACTAGTGGAATATTTCGTTTGTATCTATCAGAAAATTAGTTTTTAGAATGTAATTTCCCTACGGGAAATTTTAACAAACTGTCACCGAACTGGCCCCTTTATATGAAATAGACTGTTCACTTTTACATGGCGTTGTCATAGGACCCCTTGTGACATGTCACAAGAAAAATCCCAGGACAGGTCCCTGAACTTTGTTTTTTATGAGAGTTCAGTAACCTGTCCTAGGATTTGTCTAGTGACATGTCACAAGGGGTCAATTTCCCCCTCCTATGACAACGCCATGTAAAAGTGACCAGTCTATTTCATATAAAGGGGCCAGTTCGGCGACAGTTTGTTAAAATTTCCAATAGGGTTATTTCCGAGAACGGAAATTCGCTGTCCTAAACAAAAATTCGGTAGTATTATCCGAAAAAATTTGTTGCAGCAACTGAACCATTATATTGGCATTATAATTGTTTTTTTTTTGGTTATATTTTAAAAAAATTGTACTGATTTCAAGTCAGAAAAAAATGGTATGTATCAAATGAAAAAATATAGGGTTTTGTTGGCCTTTTTAAACTACTTGCCCAAAAGATTTGTTTTGGACGTTTTGCAAAATACAAAGCAATAAATTAAAATTAATCGATTAACTGACAAAATTGCAAAAGACAATAGATTTTCCTTTTATTTTAATTCTCAATATAATAACTTAAAAGAAATTTTAGTAATTTTTTATATTTTGTTTTGAATAACTGCTAAGAAAAATTAAAAAATATATTTCTTTGTAATGTTACTATTTATTTAATCGAAAACAACTTTTCTGGTTTACTTTTTTAATTACCATTGAACATTTATTTACTCTTCATACAGTGATTGTGTATATCAAAAATACTATTTGTGATAAAGCGCAAATTTATTGGGAAGAAATGGGAAATAGTCCTTTAAATATTAAAATGCCGTATTAGCACAAAATTTTTAAAATAATTTTTTCACTGTTATGTTTAAAACTAAATAACTTCTCTTTTCAAAATATGGAACTACTTCTTAATTTGTTGTTTTACTACCAAAATGTAAACGGTTACTTTCTAAGATCAAATAATTTAAAAAGTAAATTATTAATTTTTGAAAACTTTTGTTAGTAAATAATTATATTTGAATGACTTTCATGCCTTGTTTGTTTTGATTTTTAGAATTGATTACAATACCTCTTGCTTTTTTTACGATCTTGTTAGAATGTGTTTGGTAATGCAGTAAAGAAATTTGGCAATGAGATTTGTAAGCGGTTATATGGCAATGCCTTGTTAAGGTAATGGGTAATTTTTTCCTGGGTAGTTACCATTACCAAGTATGTATTTACATAACCACATATCTGGTAACGATTTTCTACACTGGGATGTATAAAAATCACGGTATATGACTTCTTTTTTGGTCTCCTGGAGGTTGATAGCTGTGATGCAGTCTCCCTTTTTACATCTATAAGAAACTACCTTTTAACTAACAATGTAAATTATAAAAAATTTATGGTAGGATTTGCAGCCGATGGCGCTCCAAACATGACCGGGAAATATAATTCGGTGGCTAGCCATTTCAAAAAAGAAATCCCAAATTTATTTGTAATGAAATGTGTGTGCCACTCATTGGCATTGTGTTCTTCATATGCTTGTATGAAGTTACCATCATCAGTGGAAACTCTGGCCAGAAACATATATAATTACGTTTCAAACAGTTCAAAAAGGAATAATCAATTTATTAAAACTCAATCTTTGCTAGAACTCAAGCCAAAGAAACTTCTTTATCCTTCACAAACTAGATGGCTTTCTCTAGAGGCAGTTGTAAATCGTTTATTGGAACTTTTTGAACCATTAAAAAATTATTTTGCATTTGCAGTAAATATTGATCATATAGATACAGCAAAGGACATATTAAGTAACCTAAATGATGTTCATGAATTATATTTTTACTTTTTAAAATATATTTTACGCATTATAAATAATATCAACAAACTATTTCAGAGTGAGAGTATGCAAATTCAGAACATATACAGTGAATTGTATAGATTGCTGCAGACAATTTTAAGTAATTTTGTAAAAGAAGAATATATTGAAAATTTTGATATTCAAAACTTTAACAACAATAACATTTTCTTGGAAAAAAATTAAGTATATCTTGGTATATACTTTAAAGAAAAATTGTCCCATTTGAATATTGATACTAATGAATACAACAAATTAGTTGATTGCTGCGTTCAATTTTATATTGAACTTGTAAAACAAATTTTAAACCTTTTGATTTCGATGATGAAATATTAAAAAAATTAAACTGTCTTGAACCAGTTATATAGCCTTAAATAAAAAAAATTACGATCTTGTAAATGTAGCAAAATATTTTCTAAATTTGTTGCATATAAAGGAACTTCAAGAACTTGATAATGAAATTCGAGAACTACGTAATATGAAGTTTGTGGAATTCGAAACCATGGCCTTTTGGAAAAATGTTTCCAATATTAAGCGAGCTAATAATGCACCAGCATTCCCAACTCTAACAAAATTTGTTTCAAATATAATGGCACTCCCACATTCATCGGCTAACGTTGAAAGAATTTTCAATATTGTTAATTTAAACAAAACAAAAACTCGGAATTCTTTGGATACTTCCACATTACAAGGAATTATATTTGCAAAAGACTTTCTGAAGTTGAATAAATCTGAGTGTTTTGATATAAATATAGAAAAAGAATTAATAAAAAAACGTACTGTGCAAATGTATTAAATATATAATGTAGTATCAATAAATTTTAATATCTTAATTTGTGAATCATCCCAACAAACAAATCGTTCCGTTTACGTACCGTTTTCGGTCCGTCATAAACGGAATCCAACTCCGTTTACGTACCGTTTTCCGGATCCGTATACGGACCAGAAAACGGATTTTAAGGAACATCGAAACTGATTCGAATCCGTTGAAAGTCCGTCAATGACGGACCGTTTACGTACCGTTATGTCGTGTAAAAAACTGACAAGTCCGTTGAAAGTCCGTCATTGACGGACCGTTTACGGACCGTTGTGTCGTGTAAAAAACGGACAAGTCCGTTGAAAGTCCGTCAATGACGGACCATTTACGGACCCTTATGTCGTGTATAACCGGAGTGACTCCGGACCAAAAAGTTTAGATCTGATCAGATCTTTTTAGGTCTAAATAGATATGATTGAATCTAGTTAGATCCTGTACCAGATCTCATCAAATATGATCAGATATGGCATGTGTGATAATAACTTATGGCAATATCTGATCAGATCTAGTGCCAAATCTGTTCAAATCTAAAGTAATCTGGACAGTCGCGCCAGATATGCCTAGATCTGATCAGATCTAGTTAAATCTCAAATTTGTCCCCAATTTTGAGATCTAATTAGATCTGGTAAGATCTACTAAGATCTGGCCAGATATGCCTAGATCTGATCAGATCAAATTAGATCTCAAATTTGTCCCCAATTTTGAGATCTAATTAGATCTGGGAAGATCTACTGAGATCTGGCCATATCTGATCTTTTTTACAAGGGCTTGTATATCTATCTAAATTGACTAATTTTGAGTAAATGTTTTTTTTTTTGGTTTTTAATAGATTTATTTGGAGCATTATTTAGTACATGTCAGCACTTGAGGAAACTTACAAGTGCAGGCATAAAAATATCGGAAAAGGGGACTAAAGTATACTTTTCTGAAAGCAAAAGGTTCGCTTAATCTAAATTTGGCCACAGAAATGACCTTCCATATCAGACTTTCGAGCTATATAAATGGGAAAAACTTAACTTTTCTTCAAATGGGATAGTTTAATTAAAAATAAACGTGTTTTACGGTTGACCTAGATCAATTTGACAAAATTTAAAACAATAATTACAAAAGGTAATAAATAGAAAAATAAAATTCGGCATAAATAATTCATATTTTCACTAAAATATTTTTTTTGAAGAATTTTGATATTTCTAAGAATTTAAAAAAATTAGGCTTTTTAATAGTGTGCAATTCTATTTAATACCTAATTATATATGAAACTTTAAGTGCATTTATTAAGCTTAAGTGAATCAAGTTGTGTACTGAACATTAGTCCACCATGGTCGTTTCTGGATTTTGAAATGTTATTGTTCTTAGTAATGTCGCAAATATTAGTCCTTTGTATTTGCCCTACGTAGTGAATTAAATAAACCAATTTGTTTTAGCTTACAATATTTTGTCAATTTTTATTAAAATAAATTTTTTTTGATGACGTTTTTTTTGACGATTTTCATTCAAAAATTTTTTTGATTTTTCCAGCCCAAATTGACGATTTTTCAACAAAATGGGTTGGCAGCACTGCCCACAAAAAGTATTAAGCCCGACCGGGAAGTTATTTTTTTAAATAATTTTATGCAGATAAGCCCAAAGATGCAGAAATTTGAAAACGGGAAACAGAAAATGCTTTATAAATCATAAAATTAATTTGATGTACACTCAACCAAAAAAGTCTGTAATGCCTACGGAAAATTTTCCTGTTATTATGGGAAATTTAACTGTTTTGAGCCCAGCGATATTTTTTGCTAAATTTTAGCAAAATTGTTGTAAACTGCAATTCAAAATCTATTTCCTAAAATCAGTTAAAGAATTTACTAAATATCAATGATTTAAATACCATGAAATTAGTACTAACTTTTAGTAAATTCTTGTAAACTGCAATTTAAAATTAATCTGCTGAAATTAAAAAAAAAGTGTACTGAAAAATAAACAAACTGTAAAATCTAAAAAAAATACTTTTTTTTATTAAATTTGATTTTAGTATAATCAAATTTAATACAAAAAGTATTTTTTTCCTTCGATCGTAAAAATTGTATAATTACCTCATCATACTTGAAATTTGGAGTAAAAATTGCAAACGGTTCTCCAGTTATTACATTTTTATGGAGATACAATAAAATTGCAAACTAAGAATATATCAATAATAACAAATATGAACTAAACAAAAATTCTAAAAAATCAAAGAATTCTTGTAAATAAAATTTTCTTAAATATGCACTTCTTGTTACATTATTATTTTTTTTTTTGCTAAATTTAGCACTCGGCTTTGAAAAATAAAAAAAAAAAAATTAGTAAAAAAATCCTTAATTTGTAATAAGAGAATAGCAAAAATTATTACCAATAAACTAAAATTGTACCAAAAATCAGTACAAAAGTAATAAAGTTTGATTAAAAACTGTTTACAATTTTTTTACTAACTCCTCCCATTTTCAAAATAAAATATTTGAGATACTTGGGTTTATCCGCGTGCAACTTTTTGAGATAAAATATTTTCTGTGACGCAGTTGGGAAATCGGATAATAAGTAGATTAATGTTGACTTCACAAATTTACCATTTTTACTTTGGCAGAAAATTTAAAAAGCAAAATGGGTGTTTCACATTACCAGCACTTCCTCGTAAAAAACTAATGTTTTTAACTCATATTAATGGCTTTTTGAATTTTATTACAAGCACTTTTGAGTTGTTTTTATCTTCTTTTATATAATTTTAGTTAACAATATGAACTGAAGACATAACTCTAGGTCACTTATTTTCCACTTAATTGTAAAAAGTCACTAAAATACTTTTTTTTAAGAAATGGCAACATTTCTTATAAAATTTTTTTAGTATATTTTTCTGGCATATTTTTTTATATTTTAGCACTTTTTAGCATTTTTATCACAAAAATCTAGCATTTTTTCCTAAATAAGTTTTGGCAACACTGGTCAACATTAATGATTCCTTATCTCTTCCTTATGTTGCTACCCCTGGTGTACCCCAGGGAAGTGTTTTAGGACCTCCATTTTTTATATTATATATGAATGATATCGCTTTTTGTTTTGATAACTCTAAATTTTTACTTAACGCAGACGATTTAAAAATTTGTAATCGTTTTCGCAATTCTGTGGTTGCATTGGAACTCCAAACCAGCCTTGATAAATTAGTTTCGTGGTCCGATCGTAACCAACCTCAATTTAATGTTGACAATTGTTTTAATTTATGTTTTCACAGGAAAGTTTTAACCGTCCCTTTTAATTACTCGATTTATACCAAAATTCTAAGTAAGGTATGTGAGGTTTTAGACTTAGGTGTAGTTTTTGATCAAAAGTTAAGTTTTGTTAATCACTTAGATTGTATTATCCCTAAATCGTATGCTCTATTGTCTTTTGTGAGGAGAAATTGTCAGGATTTTAAGGATCCTTACACTCGAAAATTACTATATTGTTCCTTTGTTAGGTCGAAGTTGGAATATGCGTCTATTATTTGGACCCCTTTTAATGCTTGTCATATTAACCGTTTGGACAGAGTTCAGAGAAGATTTACGAACATTGCTCTTTCTTCTATTAATTTTACTGAACACGTACCCTACAATATTCGTTGCAATTTAATTAATTTGCAAACACTAGAGAATAGGAGGTCAATCCAATCATTTTTTTTTTGATATAGTGAATTCAAATATAAAATGCACTGAGTTATTATCACTGATAAATTTTAATGTTCCCTCTTGATCTTTAAGAAACCATGACTATTTTTTCATAGGTATGCATATAACGAATTATTCGTTAAATGAACCCTTAATTATATCTCAGATTAATTTGAATAAATTATAGAATAATTCTGTTTTAGATTTTAGTTATTCAAAACATATGTTTAGACTTTATTTAAATAATTTGTTTTAATTTTCTAATTTTATTTTTAGCGAGTAGTCTGTAAGCATCATTGTTGTCCATAGACTTTATAAAAAATAAAGAAATGAAGAAAATGAAATGAAGAAACTTGGGATTAATAATATTTTAATATGTTATTATATATTGTCATATATAAGCCCACACATAATTATATATGTGACTGAGGTACTATTATCAAATCCCAGCTCGGGCACAAAAAATTTTTTTTGTTTTACTTTTTTAACTCAATTTGATTTACTTATAAATATTTTTTTACAGATCTTAAAAATATTAAACCATTTTGTGTGAACAGCACCTGCAAATTATGTTTTCAATTAATAGTATTTTAAATATATAATTAGATATCGTAATATATAATAATTTCGTTAAAGTTCTGAATTTGAGTTCTTCCAGAGCGAAAATGATTTTTTATTTCTTTATTTTTTTTATTCTTACTTTTAATACAAACAAAACAACTTGTGAAAAAGTGTTGGATAAGAGTATTTTTTTCCAAAGGATTGCTAAGTTTATACATATCATACCTTATTTAAAAGACATTTTATTTTTCACGCTCCACAACCCTAAAAACATGCCACTTTGAAAAAAATGTCGTCTGATCAAAAAAATCACCAAAAAAGTTTTGTTTAGAGGTAGCACATCGCAATTGAAATTTAGAGGTAGTACTTGTTCCCCTTTAGAAAAACGTGTAAGGCCACACAATGTAATCGATTTGGTGTACTTTATTTTGTGCGTCCTTACGATATGGGACGTATTGTATATGAAACACAAAATATTTGAAAATTTTCAAAAATTTTGTCTAACTTACATGCCACTATACTTGTGTGTACTTACGAAGTATATTGGCTTGTGGGCCATTACAATGCGGCCATACCCTGGGTAAAGTAAGCCAGCTTGTGTGTAGAGTTTGAAAGCACTCGGAGATACTAGTAAGTACACACATTATTTTTAGTTAATTAAAAATAATGGGAAAAATGAGAAAAATTAAATATAATTACTATGATCGCGACATATCAAATCTAATATATTTTTAGGTGTATATTACGAATATGAAATCAAAATTGAAATCGGAGTCGCGGATTTCGGGAAATTTGAAAATTTCAATCAAAAAATGTTTAACTTGATCCTTATATTTATCACTACGAAAATTTATTTTTTACATAAATTATATCTGTGGAATTTTCTATTATGTGAGTTAAGGTTTTTGGTAGCAATAAAATTATAGCAAGCTAAATAATAACGAAATATTAAAAAAGGAAAATTTTTAGTTAATTTGCAAGAATATCTGTTATACTTTTTAAATTTAAAATCAGTGTTATATATAATGAAGGCCCTTGATAAGTAAATTGCAAAAGTATAACAAATTGGATTTTTCGATAACACCGTTTACAGGTAATTAGGAAAATACCTCAAAAAACTTTTTTTTGAATTTACAAAAACCGCGAATTATTCATAAACTACAAATGTTTTTTAAATTTCGATTGCTGATTCATAATCTTCGTTAAAATAAATATCAGATTTGAGAAATTTGCGTATACAAGTCAAAAACAAGTTGAATTTTTAATTACATCTTTTCGGAAATTTGGAAATTGTAAATAAAATATGCATTTTTTTGTATAATTAAAAAAAAACCGCGAATTACTTAAAAGTTACTTAATTTTTTTAAGTTTTGATTTCAAATTCCTTTTACTCACATTAATTAAGACCAAATTAAAAAAAAATGTTAAATAATAGCGTACAGCTTAAGAAATAATTAAATTAAAAGTCAACCTTTTGAAAAAATTACTATAAAGATAAATTACTAAAGCCCAAATTAGTTTGGAAGTATCGTAAAAAAAGTAACGTATAATTCACATAATGAATAAAAGGAGTATAAAAAATAAAAATATTGTATTTTTTATCTTGTTCTTGTGCATAGAATTAAATGTCAAGTAATAAAATAGAAAATTTCTATTTTCAACAGAACTTTTTTACGATTTTACTTGACAACAGTTTCAATGCATAGAAAAAAGATAAAAATATATTTCTATATTATTTTAACACATTGAATTGATTACAGATACGTTTTTTTACTTTACGATAAGACTAATGAAGCCTTAATTCTTAAAAGACAACTTTTTGTGCTACCTCTAACTAAAAGCGGATTTAGCTGAAACTTCGCACAGAGAGTTTTTAGACATAAAGGAATAGGCGCATGTTTTTTTTTTTAACAACTCTAATGTATATTGTTCTTATCCCATTATTAATTTCGCAAATACAGACTGTTGATATATAGAGTTTTGAGCCATATAAATCGTAGCCTAGACCCTCCAAAAAACATTTTTTTTATTTTCTTCACCAAAAAAAATTTCCGTAAGTGAAAAATATTTAAGATTTTTAATTTTGTTTTTTTGAAAGAATGTTATTAATTTTTTTTTTCTAAGTCATGTGTATATATAAATTTTTATAACTACATATATATAAAGAAATTACACGAACAATGTTGTCTCATATAGGCAGTCATTTTGTATAGCAGTCTGGGTTCGAATCCTGCCGACGGCGTTATTTTTTTATGAAAAAATATTTTAAATTTTATTAAAATTTAATAATTTCAAATATATTATAGGATAAATTTTGATCTCAAATTATCCTTTTCGATATGCCAAAATTAGCCTATCCATTTGTGTCTAATTGGATGTAAATTAATTCCATGGGATATTTTGGGACATATCAGGATCTCAATTTTATATTATTGGATATTATTGGATCTCCCAATTTTGAGATCTATTTGGATCTAATTTAATCCTGTAATATATTTGAGGGATCTTATTGGATATTACTGGATACCCCAATTTTGAGATGAACTTGGATAAGATTAAATGTCGATCTATATCAAATGAGATATGACTACATATGCTATATATTTATAATGTTTTTTTAATGGGGTAGAGATATTCAGGTTCCCTTGAACATATCAGCTTATACATCATCAAAAGGCTTTTATACTTTAGTCTTTAAAACAAATATTATGCAACTGATATGTGAACGATGATATATTATCCGTACTACTACGATTAAATACATATCTGGCTATATTATCATATGTGACTCGAAGTCGATCGTAATCAGTGGTGTCACAATTTGCAAATATTTGATATCCATACAGCAAAACAGGTATTTGATATGTTTTTTCCAGTAGCATACGTATTTTAAAGAGCGTAGACGCTTTAACAGCCCACAGGTTTCTCAACATTCCATGAACTTTTCCAGCCGAAATATTTATGTGATTTTTCCAAGAATGTTAAGAATTGTTCAATCTCACTTCTTATTAACCATTTTTCAATTTGTTCATCATTAACGATAATTGAGCTTATGCTGTGGTAATATGTTGTACATTTGTATATTAAATATTCTTTATCATAAATAAATATATAAATTATAAGGCCAGTAGGATAGAATTAGGGTTTGGGGTTCGGGAATTCCCGGGAAAATAATATATTTTTCCCGGGAAAACGGGAAATTTTAAAAATATTAAGTTTTTTAAATTGTTTTTGTTTGGAATAGGATTTATTAAATTTTTCAAATGTATATTTTAGTTAAAGTCGACTTTAGTTAAAATATTGGGTGGCAGTATACCTTGACTAGGTTTATTTTTGGAGGATTCTGATTGGTTTTCAACCAATCAAAATGTTTGAAAATATAAATATTTTTGTAAGGTTTTCATTCACAAAATGAACGAAACCGTATGATTATAAATAAAGTCGACTTTACATTTAAAATACTCCGTTATATTAAGGGCCAATAATTTTATAAGTAACGTTTTCATTAATAAATGTGATATTTTCAAGTAAGTTTACTTTATTTTAATACACCTGCTTTCAAACTAAAATATTCTTTTATATTAAGGAATAAAATGTCCGGAGTATGGAAATACTTCACAAAAAAGCTCAATGCAGCGCAGTGCAATATTTGCCCTAAAAGACTAATGGTTAACGGAGGTATCTAAATTTGGTTATCCGACATCTAAATTTGGTTCACAAAAAAAAACTGGTGGTAATGCAACTTTTCTTGAAGAAAAGAACAACAAGAATAACGTTCCAGCTAAAATTAGCAAAGTACCCGAACAAAAAAGTGTAAGCTGAATAGGCATTGAACGTTTTATGGTAGGGCAAACATTTCCTAAAGTGGTATCCAAATTAGCCGCAGTCGACGGAATGTCAATCCGCATCATAACTAGATCTTCGTTTATTCGAGAAAGTTTTTATAATAAAAGCCTGGCATTGTCAAAAAATTTTACAATCATCTAAAAGATATCATTATAAAAGAAATATCGATCTATATTTCTAACAATAGGAGATTTACTATAATCTTAGATGAATGGACAAAAATATCACAAAAGAGATATTTGAACATATGTATAAACGGAAATAATTCATTTTATAATCTGGGGTTGGTTTATATATCAGGAAGATGTAACGCTGATGAAATAAGAAGAATTGTAGAAATAAGCCTAGAAGAGTTTTATTTGTCTTTGGAAAATAACATTGTGGCCACCATATCTAATGGGCCAAATGTGATGAAAAGGTTTGTTTGACAATTAAAATTAAATGTTAAATTATATTTTTCACTATATCTAGTGTGTTAAAATGAATTAAATATTATTTAATATTTAATTAAATATTATTTAATATTTAATTAAATATTATTTAATTAATAATTTCTTGGACGAGTTTTAATGATTTTCTTTCAGTAAACTAATGAAGTTTTCTTCACAACGTGAATGAAAAAGTTCTTAATTTTAACGAAAAAGCTTCATAGTTGTTATGAAACTAGTGTTTAATGAAACCTTTTCATTGAATGCATGAAATTTTTGATAAATAAAATTAAAATTTTCATATAGTTTATGAAAAACTTCATTAGTTTAATGAAAAGTTTCAATGGACCAGTTCCAGTGAAACTTCATTCATTTAATGCAGTTAGTATCTTGCAGATAATTCTCTCAGTGTATGCTAGTGTCGATTTTTATAAAAATCTTTAAGAGAATTTGACTAATAATTTGTGTGAAGAATACTCACTTTGAAACTTTTTTATAAAATAATTCTATAAGAATAATTCGGAAAATCTGCGTAGAAACAAAATCATTAGAAATATAAATTTTTAGATTCCATATTTAAGAAATACTTAAGCAAAAAATCTATCTTAGTTCTGACTATAAAACTGGTCCGACACAAGTTTGCACCCATTAACAATTCCAATATTCCGAAAGAAGGGAAAAAATTAAAACACCCGTGTCTTTCACTTTTTCTATAACAATTCGTTTAACCGTTCCAAACGCGAATTAACTAACATTTAATTAATATATTTCATTTTCAAACTAAGACGGCCTTCCATATAAATTTATTACATAAATAGTAATTCGCGATTTTAACAGTTAAACGAATTGATCTAGAAAAAGTGGAAGTCATGCATGTTTTATATTTAGCCCTCCTTTCAGAATATATTAAATAGATTTCATCATGGGTATATAGTGCTGTTGTCGGCTTATCATCTTCCACAGCCCATTGTATGCATATGTTTATCGATATTATAGCATCGTCCACTTTAATTTTTCTTCATGACCACTATCGTATAAATCTTCCGACTCCGTATCTAATAATTCCATTTGCTCCTCATTACTTTCCACATGAAAGTCTTCTTACATCCAGTTGTTTATGTCATCATTCGTGAAAAGATGTGCCGTACCTATTTGAGCTACAAGTGTACCAATAGTTTAAAGATCTTCGTTTTCTTCCTGAATTGTATTTTGTAAAATATTTAAGGGCATGTTATCCTCTTCACTCCATTCACTAGCGAATTCGAGCAAGGCGTTCAAGGATTTTTTGATATTGGACACTGATATTTTATCCCAGGACGTAGCTAGAGTCGTACTAAAGTGTCTTTAGTATGATACTAACCTTAGTAAAAAATGTATTTATTGCCAAAACTTTTGCAAATGGAAAGTTTTTTGCTTGAAATTTTGCAACAATAGTTTTAGAGGTGAACCCATATTAAATTAAAAGTTTGACTTTGGGGACATCTTGGAAAGCTATGCTGCCATACAAAATTTTTGATTTTAACGTATAGGCCGCTATAGATGAATTCATTTTTTCTGTTGAAATATTTTCCTTTTAAGTGCGTCTTTACTAAGCCACATTATTTATTAAGGCTGATTTTGCTTTCAGCGATTCAATCGGCTAAAACCTTAAAAACCGTAAAAATACATCTAAAACGCGAACATTGGTTATATGCATCAAATTTTAAGCCTAAATATGAATACAGGTCCTGTGCCTACATTTCACCACAAATTATTCATTTTGAATGCATTTAAAAATTTTTGTATATAAAAAACTAAATGGAAAACCGCCAAACTTTAAAAACATTTAGCGAAAAATCTGTACCATTGATCGAAAAATAAAGTACGCCATTGTAATCAGCATGTCCTAAGTATATAGAATTGATGGTCAGAGCTCTATTAATTTTAAAAAGTCAAGATTTTGTCATGCACTATTATTAAAAAAAAAATTAAGTTAAAATAAAAAATTTAAACAGGTATAAAAATTTGGAAAAAAATATATCTAATTAATTTTTTCTCTAAGAAACAAAATATTTTTAAACCCAAGAAACATATGCGTATAGAGGCCCCTAATATAATAAATTTTCAATAAAGCAAAAACAATTCTGTTGCTTTAAGCAACGTTGGTAAAATTTTTATTTAACATTGCCGCAAAGAAAAAAAAATGATTTATTTATTATTTATTTATCTTCAAAGTACTAAGTGCTCGCTTCATTTGATGTGAAAAAAATATACTTCCTTCTTTAACTGACTAAAGTATCCTAACATTAAACATGAATATATTAAGTATTGACTTAAGAACGTCCACTAACTGTAAGACTAATTACCTATTGCCAATTTTTTGACAGGACCCAGTGTAGAAACGGTAATGACATATCATTATTTTTTGGACTACCAGTAATGACATCCACTTACCTTCTGTATTATTTTAAAACATATAATAATGACTTACTGATAATGACTTATTTTTATCATTATTTCAAATAGAAAATAATTTTTTAGATTTTTTGAAAATTTTTTGAAATCTATTTTTAGACTCAATATTTTTTAAACACTGGTAAGGATATATGTAACCACATATTTTTTGATTTTTTATATGTTGGCGAGTAAGCTTACTTGTGTGCAGCAGGTCAATTGTGTTTTTATCTATTAAATATTACATGTCGATATAGCTCAGATGGTAGAGTTGTTGACTGGCAATCTGTAGACCCAGGTTCGATTCCCGCACCAGCAAATTTTATTTCAAAAAAAAAATACAATAAAAAATATTTTTTTTTATATAATTTATTTCTTAGAAAATCTATTTTTAGACTCATTATTTTTGTCAGTACTGGTAAGCACATAGGTGACGATATATTTTTTGATTTTTCGTATGCTGGTGTGTAACGACAACTCATTATTTTTCGCGACATCGCCATATAAAGGTAATAAGAAATGTAATAACAAAAGTAACTAGATTACCAAGTATGTAGTTACATAACAACATATCTGGTAATGATTTTCTACACTGGGGAACAATAGAAATCGGGAAATAAAAAAAAAATACTTCTTAAATAAAAAGTTCTGACTATCAAATGTAATATACATTGTGGTTTTCCTTATCTAGGGTTGCCATCCATCCTCTTTTCGCCGGATACCGTCCTCTTTTTTATGACATCCGGGGCAGTCCTTCTTCTTTTTCAGTAAGTATCCGGGGTTGTCCTACTTTTTTTCACTTTTATCCATAACTTTTTCTTTATTGCTTTTAAACTTTTGAATTGTTGCCATCGCTGTTTTGTCGCTGTTATTTCGAATGACTTGGCATCACTTACTTTGATTGCCAAAATGTGAAGCTTAACAGCAATTACTCAACTGTTGTATTTTAAAAAAAAATTAACATTTCTTTTAATGATGAAAATTTATTTAATGAATCTCTTGTCCTGAAAAATTATGTAAAAAACTTAAATTCAATTAACGCGATGTTTGCGAAATGAAAAAAACTTATTGAGTTTATTTTTGCGTACCAGCACATAATGCCAACGTATAACGCATATTTTCTTTAATCAAGGCGCAGTGCACGCCAAAAACAAATAAATTAAATCCAGAAACTATTTCTGATATTATTAAGGCCCATGTACACGCGAGAGAAAAATCTTAGAGATAGAGCAAAAAGCAATCCTAAATAGCTTAATTCATTCACAGTAGAGCCATTTAGAGGTGTTTTTCTGCTCTACCTCTAGCAGTTTTCACTCACGTGTAAATGTACCTTTAGAGTCAAATATAATTTTAGTATGAATTGTCAAGAGTTTTATTAATATTTGAAGAAATGCGACAGTAATATATTAAGCGCATTTTTTAATCACCTGGATTTAGAATTTTTCATACAAAAAGTGGGCTGATTAAATCCAAAAAGAAAAAGTTGGATTTATTTACCTGGGTTTACACATAGCAATAAAAATGCAAATATATGAAACAGCCTATTAATTTAATGTCAGAAAAAAATACGAATGGAAATTTAAAGAGAAAAAAAAACTAGCAAACAAAAGGTTTTTCTTAAAATTTTTTATATGAAATATGTTTAGAAAAAAAACTACACCTCACCAAATACATATTTTCCATCTTGGACATGGAGAAATAGTTGAAATAGAAATGGCAATTTTCACTCCACTGTAAGTAATTTAATTAAATCCAATTAGTGAATATTAAATATTGCAGTGGGATATTTTAATTGTGTAAAACTATAAATAGAAGTGATAAAACTGAAAAGGCAGACTGTTTATCGCTGTTTTATAAAAAATATAATTAAAAATTAAAGTAAAATCTTTCATCATTGAATTCGGTATTAAAAATTAGGGTAAAAGAAATGTCGGATAAAAAATTCTCTTTAAAGTAGGGAGAATCTAATCCCATCTGTTGAGCGCTTTTTGAACAACTTTTTGGATTTATTAAATCCAAGTGATTAACAAAAGCGGTTATTGATTCAAATTGGTTTTTTGTAATTTTTTTTAGTGGGAATAAAAATTGTTTTGTTTATAAAATAAATTGTTATTTTGATATTTTATCGCGTTGTTGATTTTTTACAAATTAATTTAATAAAAAAAAAATTGTCCTCATTTTTAAGACAAATGTCCTTCTTTTTTGAGGTTGATGTCCACTTTTTCTGAAAATGGAAATGGCAACCCTATTCTGATCATAATTTTTCTCCCGAAAAGCTTATCTGAGGAATTTCGGTGCCATTATTTCTGTAGTTAGTACCCAAATTTGTATTAAATTTGTATGTGAAGTTTTCGCGACTTAATTTTTCCACCCTATTTAAAAAAAAAAAAGAGGACGTGAAATAGAAATAGAGATCCCAGATATTATTTTAATGTTTAAACCAATTTAATTGCTAAACAAATAATTAAATGAAATTAAAAAAATCCCATAGCATTTTTTTGCTGGCAAGTTGGTATGGAAAGCATCATATATATTGCTGCATTTACCTTATTTCTACTATTTGTTATTTTAGTGTGTGCCCGAGTAAAAAAGAGTATATATAACATATATTTTTTAATATTAAAATATATGATAATATAAAATATTGTATGCGACCTTATATGTTTTTATATGATGATATATTAGAAATTTTTTCATATGTAATCATATTAAATCATATATCAGCATTTGCTTTATTGCAAATTGTATATTAGGGTGGCATTGAAATGTGTGGAGCAATTTGAACTTTGTATTATCGCTTGGGTCTGCTCGGATTATCGTGACACTTGGTCTAAATATCATATGGTGAAAATTTGAGCTAATTCGGATAACTCTAAGCCGTGGACCTTAGGGGTCAAAGTTCAGATTTTACGAATTACTGTATTTTTACCTATATTTAATTGTAGAAATACTTATATTTCAAAGCATCCTGCTAAAAAGTTGTAAAATTATTGTAGTTAATATTCTAAATTACAATATGAATTTTTTTATGAAAAAATTAACCCTTTGGTGATACCGGGGTCAAAATGACCCATTTTTTAAACACGATTTAAAACCCTTATTGTCCAAATACGATTAAATAGCAACTATTTTTTATTATAGTCTGACATTTTTTTTATAATAATTGATGAACAAATTAACCCTTTTGTGTCACCCGGGTCAAAATGTCTCATTTTTTAAACACGATTTGAAACCCTTGTTGTCCAAATACGATTCTTAAGCAACTATTTTTAATTATAGTCTGAAATTTTTTTTTTAATTTATAAAAAAAATTAACCCTTTTGTGTCACCCGGGTCAAAATTACCCAGTTTTAAACACGATTTAAAACCCTTTCTGTCCAAATACGATTAATAAGCAAATAGTTTTAATTATAGTCTAAACATTTGCTTGAAAAAAATTAACCCCTTTAGTCTTGGAGTTCGAAATTAACCACTTTTTATCTTATATTACAAGATTGGGTGTAAGGGTGCATTTTTCCGAAGTTTTTTAATGCACTCAGAATCAAACAATTTGTTTATGAACCATTTACTGATAAATATAACCAAAAACCAAATAGTAAGGACATAAACCAGTTGTTAGTTTAAATTAAACGGATTTAAGAATGAACAACTACAACTTTGACCTTTAGCCATGAACTGACCCAAAATTATACAAGCGTATCAAATTTCAACTCTGTGATTTCCCGTTTTATATTACTTCAAAGAGTAATTTTAGAGCATTTAATACGGGTTTTCCCCTATTAAAAAACAAATAAAGAAAAACTAGTCAAACCCACTTTTTTAATTGATTGAAAGTGATTAACATTCGTTTAAAGTGTGTCTTAAGTTATTTTTTTATCGTAATTTCTTTAAAATTAAATATGCCAGTACTAAGAACTGAAATTTACTTAATTGGCCACCAAAAAAAACAATTATCTGGTAGTAAGCTTCCATCAAAATTAGATTGTCTAAGAGTTTTATTTTATAATTTAAGAACTAAAAAGTTAAATGTTGCTAAAAGTGCTCGCATAGTTATAAGGGAATGCTCAATTTTTTGGGAAAGGGCCCGTATTCCTGTCATTTCAATATCAAACGCAGAACAAAAATTAGTGACCCTGTATAATAAGTGGAAGCAGTTATCGAGACGTAAGTTAAGAGATTCTGATAGTTTAAAACAAAAGAGAGAATCTTGGAAAGACTCACTTGATGATTTATTTGATATGGCTCATGTGGACGCACTCAATCTAATAAAGATCGAGGAAGACAACCAGTTTTTGATCCAGCAGATATTAAAAGACCGCCCAGGGTGCAAGATAGGTATTGATGCAAACTTAAAAAAAAGGGAAGAAAACCGTGAAAAACGTCAACAAGCATTTGAACTTAGAAGACAACAGCTTCTGGAAGCTCCATCAACCTCAAAAGGTAAATATATATTTAAAAGTATACCCATTTTAACCAAACTGCATCCATATAAAAATCGAAAGATTTCATCTCATCGAAAATTCGGTTGTGAAAACCGAATTTACAAGGTTGCGGTAACCATTGAAAATCGGTTGCGGCAGCCAAATTTGTTATAAGAGTGTGTTAAAACAAAAATGTTATGGGTTAAAAATGGGTACAGAGGCTTTGATAGCAAAATTATTTTTTTTAACCAACCTGATTTTAACAGATTGTATTGCCTACGATTCTTTATGTTTGGATGATAACGACAACGAAGAATCCATCCAAAACGAGAATAATAATTTTGGTTTAAATGCACAAATAGCGGATAATGTCACAAAACCAAAAAAAAAAGTTGCAGTTGGGCTCAGCTCATCCGAATTTATTATAAACCGTAATTCGATTCGTCAGCAAAGGGATGCGTTGCGCAAAGCAAAGAGCACAAACATTGTATCAACGTTTAAACAAAACTCCCAACCTTTAACAATTCACTGGGATACAAAACTTTTGCCTAGCGTAACAGGAAAATCCGAAGACCATCTCTCAATAATAGCAACTGCTCCAAAGACAGAACAAATATTAAATATTCCCGATATACCATCGGGAACTGGCCTAGAAATTGCATCTGCAGTCTACGACACTCTTGAAGACCACAATATTTTAGACAAAACCGAGGCCTTTGTATTTGATACAACAGCGTCAAAGACAAGCAAATTTAGAGGAGCCTGCAGTATTTTAGAAAAGCGAATCGGACGAGACATTTTATTCCTTGGCTGCAGACATCACATTTTGGAAATTGTGTTACCAGGTGTATTCGAGAAAGAAATGGGCGTTTCAACTGGCCCTGAAAGCACTATATTCAAAAAATTTAAAAAGCATTGGCCCAAAATAGATCAAAACAAAATTTCGACGGGATTTACATATCCACGTTTTAAAACTATTTTAGGTGATGAAAGTAATGAGATTTTAAGCTTCGCAATTCAAAAGATTAGAGAGGACTTTACACGGAGTGATTACCAAGAGTTTCTTGAGTTAATTATAATCTTTTTGGGTGGAGTTCCTCCCCGTGGACTAAAATTTTCAAAGCCAGGTGCTATGCACCATGCTAGGTGGATGGCCAAAGTTATTTACTCTTTAAAAATTTTAATTTTTCGTGATCAATTACCTGAAATAACCGAATCAGAAATAAATGGTTTACTTGAAATTGCTGGCGTTATTATTAAGTGTTACTCCAGATTCTGGTTCAATGCAGACAAAGCAGAACAAGCGCCTGTAAATGATTGAGAATTTTTAAGAAAATTAGAAAGCTACAAACTTATAGCAGAAAAGGCTATATCTAAATTTATCAATCACTTATATTATTTTAACGAAGAATGTGTGGGATTCGCTTTATTCGATGATAGAATTGACTGCGAAGCGAAAGCCAAGTTATCTGAAAAGTAGTGCTTGAGTTATGTTGAAGAAGAAAATAATGAAGAAGGTGAAGAAATTTTAAAAAAGCTACTTATCAAGAAGGAAAATCTAAAAGATTTCATTGACAGAGAAACTTCATTAATTCTAAATGACTTGTTCTCCAAAAATACTAAAAGGCTTTTGAATAGGTTCGATATTCCAACATATTTTTTAGAAAGAGACCCAAGTACTTGGAATGATTTGGAAGAGGAAATCATGATTTGGAAAGGAAATTATTCAAAACTTAAAAATTGTAAATGACTGCGCCGAGAGAGGAATAAAACTAGTTCAAGATTACCACGAAAAAATTACAAAAGATGAAGAGTAGAGGCAATATTTATTTAAAGTAATACAAAATGTTATTAATATTTCATTCGAAATTATTAACTTGGTTTTATGTATGTTTTAATTTTTCAGGTTGTATAAAATTATAGACAACAATATTCAAAAGAAGGAAATTTAAAGGACTTAAGAAATGATTATAATTAAATAATGAGTATTTTCAAATTTTATTTTTCAAAAATTAACAAAAAAAATCACATTAATTTTTCAAAATATCACATTTGTTTTTCAAAAAATAGCAAATGTAATTAAAAAAGCCCCATTTAAAATTCAAAAACATCATTTGTAATTTAAAAGAATTCCAATTGTTATTAAAACAAGTGAAATGGTGTAAAAATTATAATAATTTGTATTGTCTTTAAGTGTATTTGAAAAAAATTTAATTTAAAAACTTAATAATTTATTTAAAATAATTATTAAAATCTAAAATTTTTTGTTTTGTTATTTGAGATCTTATGGCTCAGAACTATTAGTATTTGAACTCTGAACTACTTTTTACGTGTTTTTGGATATACTACATTTTTTTCTAAAAATGGGTCATTTTGGCACCCATGGCACTAAAGGGTTAATTTTTTTTTATATATATTTAAAATTGGTGTTTATTGCATTAATTAGAGCAATTTTACTAATGCTATCAAGATTTAAAAAAAAAATTCGATTTCTTCAAGCAATTACAGCTAGATATACATTTGTTCGAAAATCTGAACTTTGACCCCTAGGGTCCACGGCTTAGAGTGGTCCGATTTCTCTCAAATTTTCAGCATACATATTTTAGACCAAGTGGCATAATAATCCGACCAGACCTAAGCGATACTTTATTTTTTTTTTTTTTTCAATGCCACACTACTATAGGAATATATTATTCATAAAACCGTTCAAAATTTTATATATAAATAGATACGAAAAGTATTTATAATTTTATTTTTTATATAACAATATCGTCGGCTTGCCTGCAAGTAGTGTTATGTGTTCTTTAACAGGCTTTCAGGAGGGCGAAAAACTGATTCATATTATCCTTTTAATATATTTCATTGACATCATCATGCCTTAGTAATGATTGTAGTAAATAAGGTCGTGAATCATTAGGGCATATGATATCAATAAAATATCTTAAAAGGATAATATAAATCAGTTTTTTCGCTCAAACTTGTTAAAACCAAAAACAGCACTTCGTGCAGGCAAGCCGACGATATATTAGTTAATATCAGACCCAAGTTCGATATTAACTAATATATTCAAGATTAATATAATATTTGATCAAAAATAATTTTTTTTTATATGTTTTACTAAATTTTTTCATTAAATTAATATTTTCTGAGCTTTTTTTACTTCTAAAAGTTTTTTTTTTAATTTAAAAAATCTAATTTAAAAAATTTAACATTTAAAATAATGGCCCGGCTCGTAATGGGTTAATAAATCTAGGCATATTGCCTAGATATATATATATATTTTATTCTGGTCCGATAAGTTTTGAGTGGAGAAATAAGCATTGGATATTGTTGTAGATCATCTTCAGCTCCATAAATCGGGAACTATGAGCCTCCAACAAAAAAGAACGGCAATGCACTTCTTTCTTAGCCAATAAAATCTTATTTAAAATACAAAAAAAACCTTAACACATTTAAAAAAAATTTCTAAGTCCAAAGAAAATTCCCATATTTCATAAAAAATGATCTAGTCTTTAAAGAATAACGGATTTATACATTAACGTCTTTAATAGTTACTCATTATCAACAGTAGCCCTGGCTGATAGTCAGGCATGTGATAAATATAGAAAACAAAAACGATCTGATTTTCAATGGTAAATATTTTACGATCTGTACAATACCAATTATCTTTATTTCCTAATTTAGATGTCCGGCGTCAAAAAAAGCGATAAATAATAATTTGAAGCCAATTTGATTTTCGCGAAACTATTTATTCTAGATTGAAAAACTGTTCGTTTTCGTTTTCGATTTTCATCATACCCCTGAGTGTGTAGGACCCGAAATCCTGCTACCCTCCAATACAAAGTTTTTTTTATCATTTAAATTTAATCATATCGTATTGTATTAACTTATATCCAATTTGATCGGGACAAAATTCGGATATAAGTTTATCATTTCATATAACTTTGTATCCTTGTAAATACAATTATATACGATTTGATACAATTTAATATAACCATTTTTCGGATGAAATTATATCCAGTTACATATTGCAAATATATCCATTCACATATAATTTTATATATGCTTTTTTACTCGGGTGTATAATTATTTTAATCTATAGCGGATTTTCTCGCTCTATTTTTATTTTTTTTTCGTTTACAATTAAATCAGCAAATACATATTTAATTAAAGTATGTAAATGAGAAATAATGTTAATACATGGATAATTATGTACATTTATTTAACCCACGATAGTTTATTAATTGTTATTTTTAATTTAATTGAAAAACTTCAATTATTATAGTACAAATTAAAACTTCTAACAGTTGTGTGCCACGAAGACACTGTTTTATTGGGAATTGCGCTAAAAATAAGATGCTTTTACGTCGATATTTAGATCCATATCTTAGAAGAAAAAGGTATTAAAACTTAAAGTAATATTAAACAAAAATATACCATATGTAACACTTTTGCAAACAGAAGCAATGTTATATAAATGCCTTGCGGATATTTTTAAAAGGCATTTTAAAAATATTTACAAAACCTAAATAGAAATTCAACAAGACTGAATTAAGTACGAGAATAAGGGTAGTTTTTGTTGCACTGTAAAAAATTCACGCATTATGAACGTATACGGATATTTTTAATTTAAAACAATTTATGCATTTTATGAATCGTTTAAAAAGAAGCATAGAAGTTAAAATCGGATATGCCGACCATATGAAACACTATACCACGTTAAGATTTGCGTCATATTTCGGAAAGCGTATCAAATTGCGGGCAGAGAACGGTGCAATACATGTAGTGATAGATAGAATTATGTGTAAAAAATAGGTCTGGGTCTAAAATATTCGGTATAAGAGTAAAAAAAAGTACCACAAAGCCATTATACCCTATAGTAATTACACTACAACTTGAATATCTCGAGATCGGTAAGATCTATATCACTCATTTTTTAACATGTAGTTAAACAATATATTTAGAATTCAGAATAAAAATTTCAGAAAAAAATAAAAATTTGTACACTCTAAAAAATGCTTGTAAATTCACTACTATAAAGTAAGTACATTTTTCAGTAATGTCACACAAAATGCCTAAATTTAGACATCAAATGTGTAAAATTCTTATATACACATCTATGTCTACAAAAATGCACACACAAAGTATTAATAGGCATTTTTGTATTCAAAAATACACATTTTGTGTGCTCAATTACTATATTGTGCTTAAAAACAAATATTAGGCATAAAGTGTGTAAATATACGAACATTAATTGGTAACAACAAACTTGTCAAAAAAATTGTTAAAAAAAATAATAAAAAATAAAAAACCACAAATTATAAAAACGAGCACATATGTATTTAATTGCTTCTTCTCATGGAAATAAATTTCAAATTTATGTGGTATTTGCTGCTGATTAAAACCTTCTCTCTACTGCAAATATTTGGAATGTTATCATAAAGGTAACGTTACATTTTATCAATTAACTTAAAATTATTTCGATTTGTGACAATTTTCCCTCTTTATACAGCCTCTTAACACTCGTATGTTGGAATCAATGTTTGATGGTACTGTAAGTGACTCTGACTCCAAGCCATTTTGCAAAACCACCAGTGCTACCAATAATGATCTATTGCCATTCCTGGGATGTACGAACTCCAACAGTCTTAAGTTATATCCCACGTAACAGCGCGTAAATTCGTACCGGTAATACAGTATTTTTTCAAGAAATTCAAAAGGGCACACTTCTGATGTATTGCTCTGTGAAAGGGTTTTAGAAGACTACAACTATTATAATCGAAGGAATGGATGTATACAGTCAAAATTATAATGTGCCTTTTAATTTATTTTTATTTAATAAAAATTGTGTTAAATGCACTCATTTCTAGTTTTAATATAAAAAATTTTAGACTGCATGAAAATATATGCAATATTATCTATATTTTTATAAATTTAAATATGCGTTCTCAAGCATTTTGTGCTTAAATTTACACACATTGTGTGTATGAATTTTACTCACAATGTGTGTACGATTTAAAATTTACATACCTAGAGTAATTTTACAGACATTATAATAGGTAAAAAGTTACCTACTATAAATAGGGTAAATTTAAACAAAAATTTATTAGAGTGTAGTTAATTTTTTTATTAGTATACAAATTTTCTTTCCGCAATTTGAGTTTTCTTTACTAATTTTGAACTAGCGGCCCCATTTATAACCAGGATGTCTAAATTTGAAGCAAGAGCAATGCTAACCATATGTCTTATAAAATGTAATTCATGGATTTTTAACACACCCTGTGCAAAGTTTTTTACAGGCCCATAAACTTAAAAATTATTTTGAAAATTGTTGAATTTTGACCACTGCCAAATATAGGGTGCATGTCCAAAATGAGAAAACTTAGCGCTAAACACGTCCTTAAAGATGGCCTTTTACTATGTAAAAATATAAAATTAACATTTTAATGTTGCCATTAGGGTTTGGGATTTCCCAGACTTTTTTATTTCCCGGGAAACGGGAATAAAAAAATTTGATTCCGGGAAATATTTTTGAACAAAATTGTTAATGAAAACCACCTATATAAGTAATTTTTGTTAAAAAAACACTATTTCAGTACAAATGCAGTCTGTGTAGTGAGAATCCAAAGTAAAAAATATCAGAATGTTAAACATTTGATTTCACATAAATTACTCGCAGCACTGCCAAATGAATTGCATGATTCCAGCAGAAAGCACCTAATATTGGACTGTCGGAAACAAACCGTTTCATCACACTTGGCCAATTAGATATGGTGGCCACAATGTTATTTTCCAAAGACAAATAAAAGTCTTCTAGTCTTATTTCTACAATTCTTCTTATTTCATCAGCATTACATCTTCCTGATATATAAACCAACCCCAGGTTATAAAATGAATTATTTCGTTTATACATATGTTGAAATATCTCTTTTGTGATATTCTTGTCCATTCATCTAAGATTATAGTAAATCTCCTATTGTTAGAAATATTGCTCGATATTTCTTTTATCATGATATCTTTTACATTTTTTTTTCTTTTTTTTTTACCTTCCTTTATTTATTGAAGCTTCACTTATATAATGTGAACTAACAATAAGTATTCAAATCTTAAACTAAAATTAAGAATTAAGTCCAGCCAGTGCCAGACAAAAATTTCATTTGTTCATACATATATTAAAAAATATGATAAAAATATATTAAATAATAATAATCGATTTATGGTTTTAGTTAACCAGGTCCGCCGTGGCTCTTCTTCTAAGTCGCTGATGGCCGCGATTGTCTAGCTACCTACGTAAATTACTACAATCTTTTACATGATTGTAGTAATTTAATATAATGTTCTTTACATCGGTTTCATTTTTTTGCAATGCCAGGTTTTTATTATAAAAACTTTCTCGAATAAACGAAGATCTAGTTATGGTGCGGATTGACTGCGGCTAATTTGGATACCATTTCAGGAAATGTTTGCCCTACCATAAAACCTTTAATGCCTACTCAGCTTACACTTTTTTCTTCGGGTACTTTGCTAATTTTAGCTGAAACGTTATTCTTGTTGCTGTTTTCTTCAAGAGAAGTTGCATGACCATCAATTTTTTTTTTTTTTTTTTGTGAACCAAATTTAGATGTCGGATAATCAAATTTAGATACCACCGTTAACCATTAGTAAAGGAGTATTTTAAATTTAAAGTCGACTTTATTTTTAATCAAACGGTTTTGTTCATTTTGTGTATGAAAACCTTACAAAAATATTTATATTTTCAAATATTTTGATTGGTTGAAAATAAATTAACCAATCAGAATGCTCCAAAAATAAACCAAGTCAAGGTATACTGCCACCCAATATTTTAACTAAAGTCGACTTTACCTAAATTATACATTTGAAAAATTTAGATAGTAAGGGAGATTATTTGTAAGAAACAAATCTTTTTTTTCATATTTCTTTTAAACATTTTACCAAATTCTTAGGTTTTACTACTTAAATTTTGAATAAGTTATGCGAAAAATCTTTATTAGTTGAAATGCTCCTAATTACTTGGCAAAGATTTTATTTGTGTGTCAAATAAATGTATTCCCTTTTAAAAGATTTTAACAATGAAATTTTTGTTTTGTTATTTAAAATGTTTTTTATGACTAAAATTAAAAAATCCTATTCCAAACAAAAACAATTTAAAAAATTTAATATTTTTAAAATTTCCCGTTTTCCCGGGAAAAATATATTATTTTCCCGGGAATTCCCGACAAACTTTTCCCGGGAATTCCCGAAACCCAAACCCTAGTTGCTATGTATTAACATTGCATTTGGTTTTAAGAGATAAAAAATGGAATCTCTAATAAATTCATAATCACAAGTGATAATGTATTTACAAATATATGCATTTACAAAGAAAAAACTAATAATATATATACATTTTAAAAGTTGTTTTAAGGCACATACTTTCGGAACAAAAAAAGAGCACCTATTGCTCCATGGTAACCAATTTAAAAGTTGTTCGTTTTGAATGACTTACACATATTTTTGCTGTGTATATATATATCAGACCATGTGCCCCGCTAAAAATAAAGCTTGCTTTATTTTATGATGATTTCCGATACATTATGGGCCTAAAAATGACATCTCACAAGCTCGACCATTTTTAAAAAAGCTCTTTTTTAATTTTTGAAAAATTTTTGCATTTTAGTTAAAGACAACATACACAATATCGGTACTTCGGGAAAGGTATTTTTTTCGGGTACATATTTCAGAGGGGTGAAAATAACTAACATTTTATGGAATTTTTTAGTCGGAAACGTATCGAAATGTATGATTTAAATTTTCATAAGGATAATGCTAAATCGAATAGAACACATTTGCATACGTTATCGCTAGCTTCTTCTTCATTGAATTTTTACAGTGTCAATTTACAAGATTACATACAATTTGTTTAAACAAATACTGTACAAATGTACATATTATGTACAACCGAAAAAAAATCATTGAAGGTCCTTGTTAAAATACGACTTTTTTTTAACTGCTAATGGTATCAACAGAGGTCAATCCACATGCATTCACACTCAGTTTATATATATGTAAGTTTAAACTCAAAATGGTTTGGTGTATAGTTGAAGCTAGTGTTGCCATTTACTTTTTCGAAAAACTGCGAATTTATTTTCTTTTTATGAAAAACATTATTGAATTAAGTTTATGTAACTATATAGTTGATATTTTAATTGGTAAATAAATGTTTTTCATTCGTTTTGATATCAAATATTGTTAACTATTCTTTTACATAATTTTCAAATGATACATAGACAGATTTTTTTAATTATTTTCTTTAAATTGTTTACAAATAATTGCCTAAATTAAAAGTACAATCAAAAATAAAGTACAGCATAGTTTAAAACCGTCAGCTGGAAAATTGTTTTATATAATTTATATTTTCTATTAATAAAATTCAGATATTAGGAAACTTATATATTTATGTAAACCTCTAACACATTAGTTAACTGGCCCTGGCCGACATTTTAAGAAATTTTATTGAAAGGTGATAAGTTAAGTTTTATGATTAAATTATAATAAATATTTAAAACTGTTTCAATAAATATACATACCCGATTAAATTTATAGAAAATTATATATGAATGGATATATTTGCAATATGTAACTGGATATAATTTCATCCGAAAAATGGTTATACGAAATTGTATCAAATCAGATATAATAATATTTACAAGGATACAAAGTTACATCAAGTCATCAACTTTTATCCAAATTTTGCCCGATAAAATTGGATATAAGTTAATACAATACGATATGATTAAATTTAAATGATAAAAAGAACTTTGTATTGGAGGGCAGCAGGATCTCACGTCTTACCAGCCGCAGGCTACTGTTGATAATAAGTAACTATTAAAGAGGTTACTCTATAAATCCGTTATTGTTGAATTAGTTAAAGATTAGCCCCCATATTAAAAATGAAAAAGCATATGGTAACTAACTATCTGCCGCTTCCCTTATGGGAATTTGTGTGTAAGAAAAGTTAGCAGCAAGTTAGTTAGCATACAATTTATCATTTTGAATACGGGTGTAGATCATTTTTTCTCAAATATGGTCATTTTCTTTGGACTTAGCAATTTTTTGTTTTTAAATATGTTCAGTTTTTTTTTATTTTAAATAAAAATTTTATTTAAATAAAATGGCAATGCACTTCTTTTTTGTTGGAGGCTCATAGTTCCCGATTACTGGAGCTACAAATGACCTATAACAATATTCAATGGCTTATTTCTCAACTCAAAATATATCGGACCAGAACAAAGTATATATGTCGTTGGAAAGGTACCAGAAATATCTTACCAATGCTATGCAACATGCCTAGACTTATTAACCCATTACAAGCAGGGTCATGATTTTAAATGTTAATTTCTTTAAATTGGATTTTTTAAATTAAAAATAAAAAAACTTTTAAAAGTAATAAAAAAGCTCAGAAAATATTAATTTAATAAAAAATTGAGTAAAATATATAAAAAAAAATTTTTGATGAAATGAGTTTCGAACTTGTGTCTGAGATTAACTAATATATTGTAATATATAAAATAAAATCAAGATTATATTTCGTGTCTATTAATATATAAAATTTTGAACGGTTTTATCTATTATATATTCCGAATGAATGTTCTTTTTTTTGTTACTCTATTTTGCTTTTTTTTTTTTTGTTACTCTATTTTGCTTTGAATCTTAATTCTTAAGATATCTCAGCTGATTCTATTCAACTCTGTGTATGATAACCACATATTTTTGAATTACAACGAACCGTTAAATTTAAATTTAAATGTATATTATTTAAATTATATTTTTGCACCGTGTCAATATGTTTTAAGATGAATGGGGGAATATTTACTCGGGTACCCAAGTAAAAACGTTTTGATATAGTCATATATTATCATATAAAATTTTGTATAAGTATATATTCAAGACACTATTATAAAAAATTATATCTTAAATATATAATTATATCTTGTTTTATATAGCACTATATATAGTGCAACATATTAAAATATCCAATTACATATTGACCTATATATAATTACATTATTATATACCACTGTGTCTAGTTGAATATTATTATATTATATTTGGTACATTTAGATGAGGACAAAATCCGGATAAAATTTTATCGAACTATATATTATTCCATCAAATTAGACTTAATTGCATCAATGTAGATACAATTTGATCTAATACGATCGAATTTGATACAATTAGGTGTTCTTATTTTTCGAATATAATTATATAAATATACCACGAAAAGTCAAACTTTTTTTATTAGGGTAATATGGAAAAACATAATAAAAAAGTAAACCCGCTTACATCAACGAAATTCCAACACTGATATTTTTATCCTTTAATATTAGAGCCCCCCATTACCCGGTTTTCGGTCTACCCGGTCTCAAAACCGGTCTTACGGAAGAAAGCAACTTTTACATAAAAATTTACCTTTTTTCGAAAAAAATATATTAAAAAAAAAAATACTACTTTTTTTTACAAAAAAAAATCTACTTTTTTGGAAAAAAAAACTGTTCCGAAAATCATAATAGAATTCAGAAAGTGCTGCATTTCTCATACATTTATATGAAACTGTCACGGTCTTTTTCGGGTAGTAGTACGGCGTTTTTTACATCGTACCTTCACACGGGCTTTACAAGAAATATCTAGACATAAATTGGACCAAGAAATAGGGACATCTGTGTAGATCATGGAACAAAAATGTTCCGAAAATCATAATAGAAATCAGAAAGTGCTGCATTTCTCATACATTTATATGAAACTGTCACGGTCTTTTTCGGGTAGTAGTACGGCGTTTTTACATCGTACCTTCACACGGGCTTAAACTTTACAGAAAACAAGTGAACATAAATTGTACCAAGAATTATAGACATCTGGGCGGATCGTGGAAAAAAAATGTTCCGAAAATCGTAATGGAATTCAGAAAGTGCTGCATTTCCCATGTATTTATATTCAAATGCTACGGTCTTTTTCGGGTAGTAGTACGGCGTTTTTACATCGTAGCTTCAAACGGGCTGAAACTTTACAGAAAATAAGTCAACATAAATTGGACCAAGAATAATAGACATCTGGGTGGATCGTGGAACAAAAATGTTCCGAAAATCGTAATAGAATTCAGAAAGTGCTGCATTTCCCATGTATTTATATGAAAATGCCACGGTCTTTTTCGGGTAGTAGTACGGCGTTTTTACATCGTAGCTTCAAACGGGCTGAAACTTTACAGAAAACAAGTCAACATAAATTGGACCAAGAATTATAGACATCTGGGCGGATCGTGGAACAAAAATGTTCCGAAAATCGTAATAAAATTCAGAAAGTAATGCATTTCCCATGTATTTATTTATGTGAAAATGCCACGGTCTTTTTCGGGTAGTAATACGGCGTTTTCACACCGTAGTTCCAAATGTATTGAAACTTTGCAAAAATTATCGGAAGGTAAATTCGATCAATATTTAGAGATATCTGTCTACTTTGTGGAACAAAAATATCCTGAAAATTACTATAGAATTCTAAAAGTACTGCATTTTCCATACATTTACATGAAACAGCCACGGTCTTTTTCGGGTAGTAGTACGGCGTTTTTACACAGTGAGTCCAAATCAGTTAAAAATTTACAAAAATTATCTGGACCAACAATTGTAGCGAGTTTTTTAGGTCGTGGAACAAAAATGTTCCGCAAATCGAACTAGACTCCAGAAAGTGCAGTGATTTCTATACATTTCTATGAAAATGTCAAGGTCTTTATCGGGTAGTAGTACGGCGTTTTTATACGATAACTCCAAAAAGGTCTAAACTTTACAGAAATTATCTGGACATGAATTTTATCCCCAATTACAGCCTTTTGTGTAGGTCGTGGAACAAAAATGTGCCGAAAATCACAATAGAATTCAGAAACTACTACGATTTCTATATATTTATACGACAATGACACCGTCTTTTTCGGGTAGTTGCACGGCGTTATTACACCGTAGCTCCAAATAGGTTAAACACGTAAATGAGTTATCTGGATATAAATTGAAAGAATTATAGACATCTGCGTAGGTCGTGGAACGAAAATATTTCAAAAATTACACTAGAATTCAGAAAGTGCTGCATTTTATATACATTCACATGAAACTGCCGCGGTATTTTTCTATATCTCTAAAACTAAGCGACATAGAGCAAAACGGTTAAAATTTTACCTAACTCTTCTAAATTTTAAAATTGCAAATATCTCGTAAACTACTAATGCTAGAAAAAAATGTTTTTCGTCTATGTGTTAACCGCAGGCCCTATTTAATATTAATATTTTTTTTAACTTTAATTGTTAAAGTGTTTCTGCTAGTTTTATGAAATTTAACTCTGATCAGCAACTTATGAAGCATTGATTGATTTTTTTGAAAAACAACAACCAGTAAAATGAATGAAGTGAAGGACCAAAAAAATCTGGAAAAAATGGTTAAACTATTAATATGGCAACACTGCTAATAGTACAAAATAACCATTTCAGTTGTTTAGTATAATGCATTAAACACATAGACGACTGCGGCTACACGACTACAAATGCTGCTGGCTGCAATTGTAGTCGTGTAGTCAGCTACTTAATTTTTTTGAAAACGACAGCAACATAGTAAACATCTGATCCTAAAAATTTGACGTTTTGATAAATATTAATCTGTTTTTGGTTTGTGCTTCTAAAATAATGGCTGAGGAATATTTTGTTAATTTTGTAAGATCCATTTTTTTTTACAAAACATCACAATAAAATTATTTCCATATATAAATTAATGAAACCTTCAAACAATTGTAAAATATAAACAGCTGTTTCTTCAGTATTCCCAAAAAGGTGATTTTCTAGTCAGAACTAGCGATTTTATTTCGCCTCTAGCGGGAAAAATTGTCCTGTTTTACATATTTTGTTATATTGTCAACACTATTTTTGTTTTGTAGCCAACAAAAATAGAAAATATCCTAAGTTGACTACAGCGGCAAAAGTAGTCGTGTAGCCGTGTAGCTGTGTTGGTGTCAAAATAATCGTTTTCATATAAACGTGTGTATTTTATTTTTGACAGGCTGTAGTCGTGTAGCTGCAGTCGTCTATGTGTTTAATGCATAATGCTATGAGTCCATGTTATAGGTAAGCAAAAGCAACTGGTAAAAAGTTTTGTAAATATTTAACAAAGAGTGAAGAGCCAAACAAAGGAGTTGTAAGGTAAGGTTTCTATACAAAATCCAAAATTTTTTTTATGAACAACATTTTTTCTCTAGTTACCAATATGGTGATGCGTTCAAAGTACCCTTCTCTTGTGCACCAAGCACTATACTCAGTGAATTTATATACCTACTACACATAGTGTTTTGTAGAGATATTCATGATTTTTTAAAAGTACTCTAATGTAAATATGTATATATTCTAACAAACCAATACACTCAAAAAATAAATGCAGTCACTTTTTTTTATTATTATTATTATTCTTTATTTCAGTCTATGGATACAATATTATCCTTACAGACTAGCAACTTAGTTTAGTTGTTTCTGAAGTTTTTCCGTTCAGTTATTTTTAAAGTAATAACAGTTGTTATTTAAAAATTTAAATAAATGAAAATACGGATATTTCGTAACAGTCAAATTTTCTAGTCAATTTTTATTTTTTGAAAGTAAAACAAAAAAATTAACCAAAAAAAGGTATTTTGTAGTAAAAGTTGTTTGAAATAAAAAAAACAACAATACAATTATTTGAATTGTTTTTATTTTAAATTTTTTAGTAAAATCAAGTATAAATTTAGTTTTTCGCACCATTTTGTTTGTTATTTTATTTTATTATTTTATGTCAGTTTATAAATTAATTTACATCATGAGTTTTAATTAGCAATTTTTTACAGAATGGACGATGAAAGAAAAGTGCGTTCAAAAATAATTAATAATTTCAACAAAACCAAACATGGACATACAAAAAGATCGCCAAAGAAACTAATGTATGCCGCCAAACAGTTTCAAAAATGGTAAAAAGGTATCTAGAAAACCTAACAATTGAAAGGAAGCCGGAACAGGAACAACGACTGGTTATCGTAACATTGGTAAGGCGTATAAAGTTAAAAGCATCTTTAAGAGAGCTCCTAATACATCTGGCAGAAAAACAGCTTGATTAGCCCAAAGCTCGGACTTTTTTGTACGTAAATGAAACGTAAGGCAGGACTAAAGTCCTACAAAGTTCGAAAATTGAAATCAAATTTTATACAAAAATACAACTGTTGTGTAATGGACGACGAAACTTATGTCCTGGCTGATTTTTCGCAGCTGCCTGGTCAAGAATTTTATGTTTCTGATGTTCGAGGAAATGTTGCGGAAAAATTTAGGTCGAAAAAGCAAACGAAATTCCCTAAAAAATTCCTAGTATGTCAAGCCATTTTAGCTGCGGCCAAAGAAGCCAGTCATTTGTGACATCTGGCTCTATAAACAGCGAAATTTATATCAAGGAGTATTTGCAGAGAGACTTCTTCGATTTTTGAGTTAGCACAATGTATCCACTTACTTTTGGCCCGATTTAGCATCTTGTCACTACAGCAAGAAAGCGCTGGAGTGGTATAATGATAATAATGTGGTTTTTGTACCAAGAGAGGCAAATCCACCAAACTGCCCGGAGCTCAGGCCAGTGGAGAGATATTGGGCTCTTGTTAAAAGAGAATTAAAGGGCACAAAAAAGGTCTCCCAGGACATGCAAGATTTCAAACGTAGATGGACCACCTGCTCTAAAAACATGACAGAAACTACCATAAAAGCCTTAATGGGAGGGTTTCCGGAAAAAGTGGATAACTTTGTTCGAAGTCGTTAGAATTCCATGCGGTTTTTTTTGTTTGATTTTGTATTAAATTTTATTTAATATAAATTTAGTTTAAAGTCTTAAAATTCAGTGGTTTGTTTTTTATTTAACTTTATGTGTTAACATTTTGATGATCTCACTCCTTAATAAAAATAAAAAACTTTAAATTGATTTTACGGTTTCTTATAGTCAATTATTGATAGTCAAAAACAAATAAAGAAATTGTTAAATTAAATTAAAATGTGAGTAGACCGGGTTTTAACTCAAATTTTATTCGTTTTAAATTGTATTTAGTTAATTTTACCTTTAAAATAATTTGTGTGTACAAATAAACTATATCAATTAAGTATCCGAAACTTTCCCATCACTAATAATTCCTCAGCCGATAGGTTAAACCAATAATAAGGTTTAACCTACCGACCGGTTTTGAAAAAATTGTATTTAGGAATGGATTACATATAATGTAAATATTCTCTTTCTGATTGCGAAACCAGTTTATCGATATCTCGTATGCGGGATACACAGTATCGACTTCAATTCGATCCTACCTGTTTAGGCCCTAAATATTGTTTAAGTCAGATATTTACACTACATTTTTCGGCCTTAAAAACTTCAAATTATCATGTTTTAAATCTAAACACCTTGTAAAGCGCTATAAAAAAAACTATATATTTTAATTTAATGTTATCAATTAGTGTGAATGACAAGTTTTAAACTTGAGAAAACATTAACAAAAAAAGTGGAAAAAATAAAAGTTTAATAAATTAAAATGAGTTAAAAAGAGCTTTTTTCTAAATTAAGTGTTTGATGAACCAAAATCTAATTACATTTTGCTTATCCCTAAAATAAAAATTGAAAAATCTTGTTTTATACTACGGCGGCCAATAATAGGATATTCTATTAATTTGCGGCCAGCCGAAAAAAAATAAGTTTTTGGAACATTTTGTTAAATTTTTCCGTTTGTTGTTTACAATTGTTAAGACACAACTGTTTGAAAGGTTTAACTTACACATTTAATTTTTTTGTATGAACAGTTATTTGTAGTTTTTACATTAACGTGTTTAATAATCGTATTGTGAACAGCTGATAAGACTGTATTGAACCATAATTATGGAAATATGTATTATGGTTTTAGGTTCGTCAGCTATTTTTTGATACAAGGTTACAAATATTTTTTATATTTTTAGTTAAATTTAGTTCTGTAAAGTGGTTAGTTTACTAAAAGTCAACCACACATGGTTTGAAACCATTAACTAACGAAAGAAAGACTCCAATATAGTAAATATACGCTTTCAAGGAACCTTATTCCTACTTTCAAATAAAACTGTCCAGTGTACAGTTGGAGTCCGAAAAGACTCCTAAAAGAGCCTTTAGACTTTCTGACATCTTAGATATATGAGGGTGTTATCCTTCATCGATGAATCCTCTTTCTGAGCGCACTTTTTTTTATGAAATTTTTAATTATCTGAGTCATTTATGAATAATTTTTGAGTCATTTATGAGTATTGAAAAAATTTTAAAAATTTTTTGAATACACTCATTTATGACTCTAAAATTTGAGCACTCTGAAAATGCTCATATTTCAGAGTCTTTTATGAGTCGTAATTTCTGAGCACTTAGAAAAATGTTGGCTGGGTGCTTTAACACATTTACTGCCACGGCAATTTTCAGAAAACTGGCCAAAAATGACAATTTGATTTTATCACATTACATTACTAAAAACTCTATTCCTAGATCACAGGTATCATCAAAAAGCAAAAATTATGTTTTTTTTAGGAGAAAAAGGACCTACGAATTATCTCGTAGTTGGCTTCTGTAACAGAAATCGCTACGCAGAAGCCAACTACGAGTTAATTCGTACGTCTTTCTTTAATATTTTGTTTTATAGTTATTATTATTTATTATAATTATCATAATTTTATTATTATTTTCTTTCTTTTAGTTTTATAAACATTCTCTATATATATGATATATCAAGAAGCCAATATGGATAAGAAAAGGTCACTGACTCAAAATGAAATTGAGTACCACGCAAATGTAAGTGATTCAGAATATGACGCGATTTTTAGCGGTGATAGTAACGGCATTTATGAACCGTCTGAGCATACAAGTGATAGTGAAGATGAAGTCATCTCCGAACCTGAAGATGTCTCCGAACCTGATGGTAATGACGATGATTTCCAAGCAACAACGTCAAATGCGAAAGATGATTTGTGGATAGAAGTTCAACACAATCCCGAATTATTTCTTTTTCAAGAAAATGTTGGTGTGAAATTAGATACATCAAATTTTACAGTAAAAACGCTGGTGGATTTATTTTTTTCGGATGAGTTTCTTGAATTACTGGTAGAACAAACTAATTTATATGCTGCGCAAGAAATTGTAAAATGGCAAAATGGGAATGGAAATGCTATAAAAAAATCTAATAGCTTATCAAATTGGCAAGACATAAGTGCTGCAGAGATGAACGTTTTTATTGCACTTTTATTGCAAATGGGACCTTGAACTTTTCCATCAATAGAACATTACTGGAGCACAAACATGCTATATAATGTAAACTTTTGGCGCTCACATATGAGCCGAAATCGATTCCAGTTGCTACTTCGTTATTTTCATTTGGTTGACAACTCAATACCATCTGCCGACAGATTATACAAGGTGAGACCAATCCTAAATCATTTCAACAATGTTATGCGTGAAAACTATGTACCAAGTAAAAATATTTGTATTGACGAATCCATGATGCTATGGCGGGGAAGATTGCTTTTCCGCCAATACATAAAAAAAAAACACAAATATGCACTCTCAGAACAATTCCGTTGTGACAACCGAATTTTTCCAACCGAACTGGCTCGGTTGCTGCAACCTCGCAATTCGGTTGCCCCAACCGACTTCAGCTGTGGCAACCGATAATTCGGTTGTCGCAACCGAATTGAAATCGAATTCGGTGGCCACAACTGAATTCGGTTGCAGCAACCGAATCAATTCGGTTGGCAAAAGATTCCGTTGCCACAACGGAATTGTTCTGAGAGTGTGGTATCAAACTATATGAACTATGTAAGTAATGAAAATAAAAATTTACAGCGGAAAATCTGAGGAAACTACCAATCATACATGTGAATTTTTCATTATCATTGAAATTTCATTACCATTAGTTCATGCTAATGACAATGAAAAAAATTTCATTACCATTTAATGGTAATGAAATATTTTTAATTAGAAAAATCATTACTAATGGTAATGAAATTACACTAATGTATAAAAAAAACTAATTACAATTGATTAAAAACCATTTGTTTATTAAAAAAATTCAGACAAATGAAAACGAACAACGGGTGTGGCCGGGGAAGTTATAAAACATAATTTTTTAAGGAGGATCCATTCCATTCCGTTAAACTTTACCTGGATACAAATAACAATGGAATGGAAAGTAATATTTAATTTCAAATGAGCAAGCGCCTGAATGAGCATATTCCATCTTCGATTTCAGCGAGTTTTACTCCATTTTTACGTCTTTCTGTCAATGGCAATTATTTTTTTTAATTTATTCATTATCAATGGTAATGAAATTTAAAATCATTGTCATTTATCAATGAAATTAAATTTTCTAATCATTACCATTAATTAAAAAAATGGTAATGAAAATAATTTCATTACAATTGATATCAATGCAATGGTCCACCTAATTAATTAGTCCCATGTATGCTACCAATAATGTAGGTCACACTGCTCACGTTGTTTTACATTTACTTGAGGACTACACTCTCAGAACTATTCCGTTGTGGCAACGGAATTTTTTGCCAACCGAAAGCGATTTCAATTCGGTTGCCACAACCGAATTATCGGTTGCCATAACTAAATTCGGTTGGGGCAACCGAATTACGAGGTTGCAGCAACCGACCCAATTCGGTTGGAAAATATTCGGTTGTCACAAAGGAATTGTTTTGGGAGTGTATCTCGGTAAAGACTACACGCTTTACATGGATAATTCTTATAATTCAGTTAGTCTTACAAAACTGTTACATACACGAATAACTGATGTGTGTGGAACCCTGCAAAATAACAGAAAAGAAACCCCAGAGATGTGGTAAATCGTAAACTGAAAAAAGAGGAGTGTTTTTGGCAGCAAAATGGTCCTGTTACTGTATGCAAATGGAAAGACAAACGAGATGTCCTTACCATTTCAAACATGCATGCTGTTGAAATGGCAATGGACAAATTTCTATGAAACAGAGAAGAATTCGTCGTCGCGTTGATTGGAAAAGAGAATCAACCAGTTTTGAAAAAAAATAGATTGCAAGAGCTCCATTATTTAGAGTGTTACCACCAACCGAAAAAAACAGCGTCCGACAAAGCCATGTCGTATATGTACCCAAGAAAAAAAAAACGCCGAGAAACGCGTTACTTCTGTCCAGCCTGTGAAGAGAAGCCAGCCCTTTGTGTGGAAAATATTTTTAAGAACTTCCACAAACAAAAAAACAGTACTTTATTTCTTGTATTTGAGTTAATTTTTCCATTATATTGAATGAATTTTTCCATTATATTTTTTTTTTTTTAATAAATGTTCAGTTCACGCAAGCCAACATTGACTTTTTGTTCTTTTCCCAGAAGCCATTTATCGATACTAGCACTGATATAATATGGTTTTATTCGTAGCTATACAAAAATGGCGGGTTTAGTGAGTACGAGATAACTCGTAGTTGGCACCCTAGAAGGGAACGCAATCTACGAGTTATCTCGTAGTTGGCAGTCAACGTGTTAAAAAATCATAGGACTTATTTAGGCATTACAACGTTTTTTTTTTTATTTTACAAGCTAGTTGATTCGTTGTTATAGATTATAATCGTATTAAGTATATTCAAAATAAGCAAGCAAAAATATTTGTATGTATTATTTATTATTTCTTGTAATTCTCATTAGGCGTACATTTTAAAATATTTATATATTTGTGTTTCGGTCTTAAATCTAAGTACCCAGCTAAAAATCGACATATATGAATACATACAGATTAAATGTATGTTCATGCATGCTCATAAACATGCATTCATGTCCATACATGGATACATAAATCTCCATACATGCATCATATATGTCCACACATTTGCATTAATGGATTAAAATATTTTTAGGGATGTAAAAGAAAATATTTACTTAAATTTAAGAAGTCTAATATACTTGGTTTAAAGAATTTAAAATGTTTAAACTAAATTTAAGGAAGTTAATTATTTGAATTTGGTTTTTCATATAATTTTAAATTTCATGATTTCTAGTTTAAAAAAATTCTTAACATTTAAGATTTTTAACTAAAAAGAAATAAATTTCTTAACAGTTTTAACACCCAGAAAACAAATTCGTTATTATAACCGAATTTGTTGCCAATCGAATTGATGCGGTTACGACAACTATTATAAATTTTTTTGTAGATTCGGTCTGTATTATGTAATATTCGGTTATGAAATTAAATATGTAAAGTTGTACGTACCGCCCTCTTTAAAAATAATTTGGTAGCTACAATTGAATTTCCAAATTTCCTAAACAATTTCCAATAAAAATGATTGTGCAAATATCTTTTTATTAAATTTATTGAAAATGAATAAAAACAATCATACATTTGAAGCTTTAAAGCAATACAAAGCCACATGATACTTAATTTATCCAAGACTTGAGACACTAGGAATTCTAAAGCCCTCTTTCAAAGGAAAATCCATTGGTTTCTTACTTTCCATATAAGAAAACATCTAAATTTATTTTTGGTGTATCTTCAAAATTCTAAAATTTCTCAGCATCTTGAAGTATTCCTCCCATGACTGGCAAATGAAGACAAGTTCACACAAATGCCTTAAAAATAATCTGAAACAAATTTAAATTAATTTTTATTTATTTAAGCATTAGAGGATAATTACAAATTATAAACTAATGAATATGATGGCCATGGCTTCGAGGCCTTAGGATCAAATTTAAATTAAAATGTTAACAGATTGAAGAGAATAGCTCTTGTTAATTCCTACAATATATACTTACTTTAAAAGTGTTATTCCTTTGAAATCCACAAAATACATTTGGTTTACTGACGGACTCGTATTTTTTATATTTCTGTTATTTGTAGCCAAATTCTTTAATTTTTTAATTTTTATTGTTGACAATTTTATTTTAAAATATTTTTAATCTGTATGTACAACTAAATAACGCTTCTGATTACCAACATAAAATTTATAGTTGTACATTGGTAGCAACAACCGAAATTCTATCACACATAATAAAATAATCTATCGCACCAATCCTTGATCAGTTGTAGTTATGATAAATAAAATACACACTGATTTTCAGTTACAACTACCAACTTTTAATTTTTAAGACTAATAAATGGGTGAAAACTGTAATATTTGTTAATTGGGCCTACCGAAATAATGTAAAGAAATTTTTTATTACTGTAGTTTTTGGGATGCCCGATTTTTCTTGCACAAAGAATTTCTGTTAGTTGCGGTTCCTTAATTTCTACAGACAACGACTATTTTAAATACCTTCTTTTGATATTTTATAATGACAATTCAAATTTTGATTTGATAGATGAATAATGGTAATTATAACTGATTCCCAACCGCCCTTTTCTCTGTGTGAAGAAATGTTAATCTTATTCAAGAAGATAAATTTAAGGAAACCCAGGCAAACAAAGAATCGGTTGTAGAATAGCTACCCAGGAAAATTTTCTGTTCCAAAGAATCGCTTTTTAAATAGCTACCCAGGAAAACTGATTCTAGGGCAACCAGTTTCACTTTGGAGCTATGGAAGTGGTTGCTTTTGGGACAATTTCAAACAAAAAGAATCGGTGTTAGAATCGACAGTAGAAGGGGTTGTAAATGAAAGGTAGCTATTCTACAACCGATTCTTTGGAACAGAAAATTTTCTTGGGAAGTAATAAAACACACATTTGTTTTTCATTACTTGCCGTTTTTGTCGAAGTTTTTTATTATAAAATTACTAAATTACTAAAAGCATTTTTTAGTTCATAATCCGAAGCCTATGTTATCCATATTTTATACCAAGTTTTGGTGGCTAGTTGCAAAAAAAAATCGCGAAATAAATTGCAAGAAGGAAAATTCTTGCATCAATATATTTGTTTGCAGAACATAAATAGCTGTTTAAGTTTTTAATTCAATTATAGTACCATAGTCTTTTTCCTCAATCCGCCATTATTTTGCAATTTTGTAAGTGCTAATTTTGTAAGGACTTTAATACTCATTTCGTACAACAAAGTTTGGTGGCTAGTTGAAAAAAAAAAATCCAAAAAAAATCGCAAAAAAAGTCCATAAAGGCAAATTCTTGCATTAATATATTTGTTTGCAGAATGTAGATCGCTGATTAAGTGTTTTAATTCAATTCTTTTACCATAAAGTCTTTTCGCGTCCCGCCATTATTTTTGAATTTTTTAAGTGCGGTTACTTAAAATTTATATTTTAGGGACTATAATACCCATTTCATACAACAAAGTTTAGTGGCTAGTTGCAAAAAAAATTACGAAAATTTTTAAGGAAAAATTTTACATATGTACCTATATATTTTTTTGGAGAATGTAAATCGTTGGTTAAGTTTTTTAACAAAATTTTTGTACCATAACGTCTTCTTTCGCGTTCCGCCATTATTTTGTAATTTTTGAATTGCGGTTTTTTTAAATTTATATTCTAGTGACTATAATATCCGTTTCATACAACAAAGTTTGGGGGCTAGTTTAAAAAAAATCGCGAAAAAAAATTACAAAAAGGAAAATTTTTACATCAATATATTTATTTGTTTGCAGAATGTAAATCGCTGGTTAAGTGTTTTAATTCAATTCTTTTACCATAAAGTCTTTTTTCGCGTCCCGCCATTATTTTGGAGTTTTTTAAGAGCGGTTTCTTAAAATTTATAGTCTAGGGACTATAATGGCCATTTCATACAACAGAGTTTTGGTGGCTAGTTAAAAAAAAAATCATCAATATATTTGTTTGGAGAATGTTAATCGCTGATTAGGTTTTTTAATTCATTTTTTGTACCATAAAGTCTTTTTTCGTGTTCCGCCATTATTTTGCAAAAAAAAAATCGCGAAAAAAAATTTAAAAAAAGGAAACTTTTTGCATCAGTATATTTGTTTGGAGAATGCTAATCGCTGATTAAGTTTTTTTATTGAATTTTTCTACCATAAAGTCTTTTTTCGCGTGCGATTTTTAAGTGCGATTTTTTTAAATTTATAATCTAGGGACATACATCAAAGTTTGGTGGCTAGTTGCAAAAAAAAAATCAGAAAAAAAAATTTACATAAAGGAAAATTGTTCAGTGTAGAACAGAGAACAAAACGATCTTTACATCATTATGATAAGTAATGGTAATGAAATTTCATTTGTCTACCTACCCTACGGGGAATCAGGGGCCAATTGCCCTCCATGGACCTATCCCGTGACTGGTCAACCGAAGGCATATTACTAAATTAGTACAAATATGAACCAAAGAGAATAAATCAATTTTCTAAGTATTTTCTGATTCGTTACTTTCATTGTTGCTTTTAAAAAACTTGACCAATACCGAAATAAAAAATAAAATTCGCGGCATATTTTTTAAAATATTTTTTTATTTATTTTACTCTTTTATTTATTTTGCTCTTTATTTTTTTACGAATTGCTTATTTTAGTTGTTTTAGTTTAAACAATTGGTATTTCCTTTAATTTTCTTTTTAACTTTAGGGCAATTTTTTAAATTTTTATTTATATTATCAGAGATTTTGAGGTAATTTTCTAATTTTTAATTGATTTTTTAATTTAATTATGGCCAACGCAAAAAACCAGTCAACTGCCATTAAAGGACCTATCCCGTGACTGGTCAGTCGGGGGCATACTGAAGGCACTTCCACTATATTTGTGTGTGTGTTAGTGTTGTTTTCTTTTAAATTTTTTGCTTTTCAATTTTTTTTATTTAATTGTAGTGTTTGTTTTTTCTTTTACTTTTTTATTTGAACAGAAACGAAAAATATATAACTTTACCATCAGCCAGCCATCACGCATAAACAATATTAGCTCAGACGGTAGAGCGTTTGCCTTACAAGCAGGAGGTTGTGTTATCGAGCCCTACTTCGACGCCAAGTAGATTATTTTTAATTCTTAATTTTTTATTAGTTTATTTGAAAAGCTATTTTTAGACACACCACCTTACTGTCACAAGGTGTCTAAACTGTGGCAATTGGTCATTTCTAATGACAATGCCATGTTAAAGTGATATGTTTCTTTCAAACAAAAAGACCAATCAACGACCGGTCTACGCCCCCTTGGGACCTATCCTGCGTGTCATCTGGGACCGGTCCCTTTCCCCGTAGGGTAGTGTTGAAAAAATGGAAATGATTTTTTGTTTTTACTACCATTGCGTATTGCAATGAAAATTATAAAAACGTTTCATGAAATGAACATTTTTTTCATTGCAATTACATTTTGTAATGATAATGAATTTTTTTTAATTTTTATTTTATAGATTCAATGGTAATGAAAACGCGCAATGGTCATTACAAAGTAATTAATTACTCCTATCTCTGGACAATACTGTATCAATTAAAAAGTTTTTAACGAGCACTATTTTCTGAAAATTTTCAACGTTTTACATTTGCAATTTTCATTTCAATATAGCTATCGAGCAAACAATTTTATTACCAAATAAATGCGCAGTCAGAAATTAACAACGGTATAAAAAAAGTATTAAGAGAACACCGCTTTTTTACGTTGTGCCAGAGTTTCTTGAAATTGCTTTAAAAAATATCGAAAAATCCAAAATTGGAGATTTGAAAACAGTGTTTAGAAATTCCGACGGTTTTGCAGTGACTTTAAACCCAATTAGCAAAACGCAAGATAAAAAATACTTCTTATCTAAGAACTAATAGAATACAAAAATTTTTCTGTAGTAAATTATTTATAAAAGCTTCAAAATTCTGGATCGAATTTCTTGGATAAGTTGTCTGCGACACATCAGTTACCGGGGAATATTGTTATAACTTGGGTGTATTTTCACCGATTTAAGTTTTTAATACCTTATTGAAAATAAACTTTACTGAAAATTACGAATTTTTTAAAAAATAAATAAAAAAAATTTCAGAAAATTAAAAAAAAATCATATTTTCCCTTGTAATCCCTTTTTAAAAATTCACTGTCGATGCGGGACATCTTCCCGATATCTCATTACCCAAGTTTTTTGGGAAACGTAGTCTTACACCAAAATGAATGCTTCTGGGTGCGATCCGGTCAATAAGTATTTTTTTGGAGTGGGAAATTTTGGCAAAAATACCAAAATTTCAAAACTTTGAAGGACTATATATACATAGCTCAAAAATTCTTCAATTGAGCTGAAAAATTTTTCTAAGCTTTCTGGTGGCCATAGAAACTGTTTTTTATGGGTTTTTTTTGTAAAAATCTTGAATAGTTATGTGTGCTAAGCATAATCAAAGAGGTTAGGTTCCTGAGGCAGCCGCCATAAAGGCCAGCAAACTTGGGTCCTTCCAAATCGTAATCAAAGATGTTAGAAAATAAATAGAATGCAATCCTCTCTTTTACTGAGAAAAAAAATTTATAAAATGTGACTGCAAATAGGAAACAGACATTTTTTTTCCCAACTTTTAATTAATAAGGGCTATTTTTTATTGTTACTACTAATAGTTTTCGACATATTTATTATATAAACATAAAATTTCGTCATATAAACATATAATTGATAAATTAACATTCGGTTTTCCTTAAAAATTACAGATTTCCTGCTTGCAGGCACAAGGTGTTACTATAGGGTGATAATTTAGCATAATTCGTCATTTTACAACTTTTTTCCACCCTAAGTTAAGCATTATAATGTTGGATTTTCATAATTTTTTTTTAAATTAAAATTATTAACTGTCCATGAAAAAGCGTACTTTATGAGAAACATGAAATTTATTCTGGAAGTGACTGTAAATTAAATACATATATAAATTCGGATCTGTCCCAAGAAGCTTCTTGCATTATATTTAACAAAACTATATTCTGCGGTTTTAGAAGATCCTGCAAAATGATCATCGCGGTCAGAATCAATGATTCAAACGCGAAATGAAAGTACACTGTTGCTAAAACAAAACCCTCAAAGTGTTTTGCAAATCTAGCTCGGTTTTTAATTTGATGGCCTCTTGAAACATGGTCTATTTTAATCACGTTCTCGTCACAAAGACGCACTATCAGTTGCTTTTTATTCATAATTAGGCCTTTTTTTAATCACATATTTTTATCCAAATCTAACACTTATTCCCTAATATAATGTGAAAGAAAAAATTTAAACTCTGGGAAAATTCAATTTCTGGAATAAAATTAAGCTAAATCCGAAACGGATTTACTTATTTTTTTAAATCCATTTTGGATTTAGCTTATTTCAATTCCTGTGTTCACATTTTTACAAAATTTAATGAATTTCTTGTACATTATATCGGCGAATAAATCAAGTGATTAGAAAAAGGCCTAATTGTTTGTTATTAGCAGTTTGGTGTTAAAAATTGCAGAAATCTATTAAGGAGTGTAATGTTTCAAATCTGGAAATTTTGTAAGAAAAAAAATCAACAATTAAATAAATAGTTATTTTTACTTTTATTATTTTGTCTGATAAATAAGAGTATTAAAAGTATATTAGAACAAAAAAAATATCCATTTCCGATCTTAGCTTTTTTCCGAATGCCTTCCATTAAGTTTTTGACAGTGCTGTTTGTTATTGCTTTGGATACAACTTTCCACTATTTTTCAAAATCTTTTACATAATTAGCAGTCTGTTTGGTCTTCTTTAATTTCGCTTTTATTAGAGTCCAATACCTTTCAATGGGTCGATATTGTGGAACATTTGGTGGGTTCATGTCTTTTTTATTAGCTCTGAGCAGATTTAAGGTAATTGAAGCATAGTGAGCTGAGCCAAATCAGGCCAGAATAGAGTACATCTACCGTGTTTTTTTATAAAAGGTATTAATCTTATTTTTACATATCTCCGTTAATTGTACCTGTACATATCTCCGTTAATTGTACCTGTTGTTATATATGAAGATGTCTTTTCGCCGCATTGGAAAATTCCATGCCAAACGAGATACTACAAACCAAACTTTTCAATGCCGATAGATGTTTCAAAATAATGTTTCAGGACTGGATCTACCGTACTTGCCATTTTCAAATCTTTTGAAATAAAATGTACTGCTCGGTATAGATTTTCATTCAATTTGTCGATAATTAATTTTCGTCGTTCCAATTGATTCATAATTACTAAAAAAGTATCACTCAAAGGAATCAAAATTTTATGTTGACACAATTTAATGAAGTTGCTGAATATTTTCCTATAAAGTTTTTCATTTTAGTTTTAATGATTTGGAACATAGCCTACTTTAAAATTTCCAGATTTGAAACATTACACTCCTTATATTTTCCTAATTCTAACACAATGCACTAGCATAAGTAGGGGGCATCGCCTGAGTGTTAGTCTATCGTAAAGAAAAATTAGAAATAGTAAGTAAAAATGTGAGGGCACTCGGAAATTCTCACACAAAATAAAACATTTTGTACAAACAAACAATCGGAATAAAAATGACTAGAAGTTGGCATTATAGTTCACAGTTCATTACAATCAATTTTATTTTTGAACGAGTAAAAAGGTTAAAGTTGGGCATGCCGACTATACAATACCCTACACCAGTCTCGTGTATTGTTTGGATCCGAAATTCGAATGGGTTAAAATGGGACTTATGTCAAAATTTTCTATAATGTGAGTCAGCGCACCAAATTTCATTAAAATATCTTAATATTTGACTTGCAGTTTGTAACCAAGCCAATTTTGAGGGGACCCTTATATGGGCACTAGTTCTAAACATGGACCGATGTTCACCAAAATCAATAGGCTTCGTCCTTGGGCCAGCATAGGTCTATGTACCAAATTTCATCAAAATATCTTAATATTTGCGACCTGCAGCGTATAAACAATATAATTTTGGGGGGACCCTTATATGGGCACTAGTTCTAAACATGGACCGATGTTCGCCAAAATCAATAGGCTTCGTCCTTGGGCCAACATAGGTCTATGTACCAAATTTCATCAAAATATCTTAATATTAATACCTGCAGCGTATAAACAGTATAATTTTGGTAGGACCCTTATATGGGCACTAGGTCTAAACATACACCGATGTTCACCAAAATCAATAGGCTGCGTTATTGGGCCAATGCAGGTCTGTGTACCAAATTTCATCAAAATATCTTAATATTTACGACCTGCAGCGTATAAACAGTATAATTTTGGTAGGACCCTTATATGGGCACTAGGTCTAAACATGGACCGATGTTCACCAAAATCAATAGACTGCGTTATTGGGCCAATATAGGTCTGTGTACCAAATTTCATCAAAGTATCTTAATAGTTACGACCTGCAGCGTATAAACAGTATAATTTTGGTAGGACCCTTATATGGGCACTAGGTCTAAACATGGACCGATGTTCACCAAAATCAATAGGCTGCGTTATTGGGCCAATGTAGGGCTATGTACCAAATTTCATCAAAATATCTTAATATTTACGACCTGCAGCGTATAAACAGTATAATTTTGGTAGGACCCTTATATGGGCACTAGGTCTAAACATGGACCGATGTTCACCAAAATCAATAGGCTGCGTTATTGGGCTAACATAGGTCTGTGTACCAAATTTCGTCAAAATATCTTAATATTTACGACCTGCAGCTTATAAACAATATAATTTTGGTAGGACCCTTATATGGGCACTAGGTCTAAACATGGACCGATGTTCAAAAAAATCAGACTTGTTCGTCCTTGGGCCAACATAGGTCTGCGTACCAAATTTCATCAAAATATCTTAATAGCTGCGACCTGTAGAGTGCGCACAAGATTGCATGGACAGACAGACAGACGGACGGACAGACGGACATCGTTAAATCGAAATAAAAAAAAATTCTGAACCGATCGGTATACTATAAGGTGGGTCTACGACCAATATTTTTTGGTGTTACAAACATCAGCACAAACTTATAATACGCTGACCACATAGTGGTGTAGGGTATAATGACCACATAGTGGTGTAGGGTATAACTAGTGTGTTCTTCTAGTTCTCTCGTTCATTCGAGAAATTTTTTCAGTTGTTCATACACTAATATAAAAGATTTCATGAGTCAAGCAGAATCTGTTTACTAAACATTATAAAGATAAAAACAGCAAGAAAAAATCTGATAAACTTACAAAATTTCAGCTATATTTTAGTTAATCGAGAATGACAATTTACCCTTCTAAAATCAGCAAAAAATTTACTGGAAATTAGTCGACTAAACCATCACAAATAATTTAAAATTTTTTTTTTGATTTTCTTAATGCGAATAAAATCTACACTGCAGAAAGCAGTCTACTATTTTATAGCAAATATTTCTGTTTATTCTAGCAGGAGAGTTCATTATTTTTATTCAACTCAATTAAATTTAAACATAAATTAACTTTTAAATATATAACAATTTCTTTACTGCTTTTATTCTACTAATATTCGGCAATATTTTTTACCCAATATTAGCAAGGTAAATTTGTAATTCAAATAAACGAAATTTAACTCAAATATTACTAAAACAGTTGCATTTTTGCTGTACTTATCTTACTAATATTTAGCAAAAAGGATTTACTAATTTCAAAAGCTTTCTGTGCAGGGCCTCTTTTAACTAATTTTGAGTACCTTTTTTGTTATTTTTTCAGGATTTTTCTATCAGTATGAGATTATATTATGTCAGTTATTTGTTTGATAATTCCGAATAAAATAAAAGAACCGAAAAGAACAGTTGAAATTTAACTTATTCCTGAACGCGAGAGGTCCTAACTCTAAAAATGTGCAACATTTCTGGGCTTTCGCGACACACAGATATTTCAAGAGGTCATAAAATAACAAAACCGAGCTAACATTGCAAAATCCTCTGGAATTATACTTTCATTTCGCGTTGGAACCATCGGGCTTGAAATTATTATTGCGCTTTGAAATTAGTCGAAGATCATATTGGAATGGCGCACTTCATTGGAAATCAAAATAATAATGATGTAATTTACTTTTAATATTTAAACTTTCCTATAATCTATAAAATTGTAATAAAAACCCGGCAAAAAAAGATATGCCGAAGCAGTACAAAAAGCACTATAATTGATGATCTAGATGTATGTACTTCTTTTTTAATATAAACACTAATGATTTTAACATTGAGTTGTCATAGGACAACATTCTTCGCAAAAAAAATTATGTTTTTTTATTTTTCAAAAGTTTTTTATTGCCGCCATCGGGTATCGAACTTGCGACCTCACGATTGCTAGTCTAGAGCTCTACAAGTGAGCTATTCTTTGATATGAAAGTTGAGTGGCATAAAAACACCACTTTGTTACTGCGAGATATTGTTCCTTATTCTCTTCAATAAAAGTACTTATTAAGCAAGTGTAAAAGGTGCACTCGAATTCAATATTGTTTTCAGTACTATTTTTACAGGTGCATAAAAAGGAAATTCTCACAAGTTATTTATATATACATTAGGGTGTCACTTATAAAGTGTTTGGTCGATTTTCGACACGCATACCCCCCAATTTTTTTACAAATATACTACATGTTACAAACGAATTGCAAAAATTTTAAATATTGACAAAAAATTTTCTACCTCTGTCTACTATTTATTTATTATATTTTTACTATTAAAAAAATTGTAAAAGGGACAGCTGGTGTAATGATAAACAAATAACACCATTGTGAAAATTCTAAATTTTAAATAAGCAAAGAAATACACAAAATAAAACTTCTATATATAAAAATTAACTGAACGATTTTTGAGATTTGTGCAATTTTTGAAACTAAAACTATACGAATTTTTATTTTTTTTCTTTTGGGTTAGAAAAGTGATTTTGTGCGTTCCCGTACTTTTGGGTAATTTTATCTTTTAGATAGAGTATTTTGTGATTACTCTCATTTTATTGAACTTTGCACAAAAAGTGAAGGAGCACACTTAACTTAAAATAACGAGTTTTTTTTTTTAATTTTATAAGCTTCCTCAGTAAACAAAAAAAAAAGCGAGAAAAACTGAACAAACATATTTTGAAAAAATAAAATTTTGTTATACACACTTTCATACACAACAATATACACATAAAGTATTTTTAGGTAATATGTGTTTATAAATAAACACATTATGCCTAAGCTTAATACCCCTTTTGTTAAGTCAACTTTTTACGCAGAAAGTTGGTAAATATACTTACATGTAAAAGTAATAAATATTCTGACATTTTAGAAAAATTTTAATTGAAAAAATTAAAAAAGCTAAAAGTGATTATTTTTTGTGAACAGCAAACCTAAGAATGAAGTTGTTGTTGGTAATTATTGTTGGCACATATGGTTGTGCAAATCTCTTTTCAATTGCTGTTAGTTCAATAGTTATCACAATCTTTTATTATACCATTGATACAGATATTAACATTTTATATAAATTTAATTTATTTAAATTGTCTTTGATTTCTAAATTAATTGCATTTTTTTTTTATTTGAAATCGTTTTCGTTTAATTTATTTTATTGTAGTATACAACTCATTATTAATAAAGTAAGTACTAACACTTAATTTATTGTTTTATTTAAAAAAAATGTTTTTGGGGGTTTAACTTTAAACACCGCTGTGGTAAATGTACGCATTTTTTGGGGATTTGTACGCATTTTCGTGGATTTTTACGCATTTGTGAGTATATTTACATGTAAAATATGCTTTTTTACTAAAAAATTTAGTAAATTAACACATCAATCTCAAAAATTCTTTTAATTTTTACGCACTTGCAATGTAAAATCAATGTGCGTATTTTTTTCAATTACACACCGCTGAGTAAATTTACCCAATTTATAGTAGGAGTACAGTTTCCTACTATAAGTTGGGTAAATTTCAACAGAATTTAATTAGTGTGTAGATATATAGTCTTACCTAATAAGTTATGTTCTTTTTACATAAATTGAAAAACCTACATTCATGGAATTAACAAAAATAATAATTCCTTCAGGGAATTAAAAGCAATTCCTTCGGGGAATTAAACCAAAAATTAATTCCTTTAGGGATTTTATTATTTAGTTCATAGCCCTGTTATATAATTTTACTCCGGTGGGGTTAAATGCTACCGGAACACTAAAGGAGGACGCTGCGATATGTACCAAAATTATATTTAATAAAATATGAATTGAGATTGGGAAATATAATAGTTTTAATACCATTTTACCTTAAAGTTATAAAATCAGTAAATTTTTGTTAGCTGCTTGGGTCTGAAAGGGATATTTGTGTGTGTTGTACTATTGTTCGTAAAGTAATAAAGTGTTAAATAAATAAGTTCAATATCAAACGAAAGATTGTGTGTTTATTTTAATTGCAATTAAAAACGTAACAATATTAAAATTGCCAAAAATTTTAATATGCTAATTCATAAAAAATGTATTTGGTCTTTGAAGCTTGCTACACTGATAGAATTTTCGTTCATACTATTAATGAATCGATTTCATTAATCTGAATTCACTGATTTAATGAAAAAATTTCATTGAGTTAATGAAAAATTCATTAATTTAATGAATTTTTTCATTATATATTTTCAACTAACCCGTAAGATATGCTATAATTTTTATAAGGGTTTTGAATTTGCTAATTACTAAAATAGATATATGTTCCAGTTATGAACGCTAGGGTTGCAAACTGAAATTATTTAAATATAAAAGTCCAAATAATGACATCATTTTGTTTTGGCTATTTAGATCAATCGGTAACGCGATAATGTTTACATTCTGGTGATTGCGGGTTCAAGTCGACTTCAGGGAGATGTCAAGAACGTTATAAAAACGAAAAAGAAATATATGTACAAATAAATTTATTTTTTTCAATTAGTTTTCATTTAATGAATATGTTTCATTGATCTAATGAACGCGTTCTTTGGGGACTTTTCAATGAAAAAAATCATTGGATTAATGAACAAATTCATTAATACTATGCACAAAATTCTATCAGTGTACATTCTAATTAAATTCTGTTGAAATTTACCCAACTTATAGTAGGAAACTGTACTCCTACTATAAATTGGGTAAATTTACTCTATGTGTGTAATTGAAAAAAAATACGCACATTTTGTTTAAGTTTATGCACAAATAAAATTAAATGAATTTAATAAATTTGTGTGTTAATTTACTAAACTTGTGCATAAAAAAGCATGTTTTACGTGTAAAAGCACGAACAAAATGAGTAAAAATCAATAAAAAATGCGCAAAAATCCACAGAAAATGCGTAAAAATCCCCCAAAAATGCGTATATTTACCACAACTGTGCTTAAAGTTAACGACTCAAAAATATTTTTCTTTTACATAAAACAATAAATTAATTTTTAGTATGTATTTTATTAATACATATAATTAGTTATGTACAAAATAAATACCATAAACTAAATGAAAATAAAATAATAATATTGCTGGAATATCTTGCCTTTATCGCTAAAAACTATTTTCAACATATTAATAATAATATACAATATATCTTTTATTTTATCACCTGGAGGATATTTCTCTTTAGTGATGGTACGGCGAATTCATTATTTAGGCTATATATTCTTTATTTCTTCCAAATGGTATTTTTTTGATGGCAATAAATGACATAAAATTGTCTCGGATTTACATTCTCGGCGATAGTTTGGCGATAATAAATGTCGGGGATTTATCTTCCCGGCGAAACTATGTAGATAACAAATGTCATGGAATTATCTTTCAGACAAACTACTTTTGTATTGCCTGAAGGTGTCGCTTTCCGGTAACAGTTTTTCCCGACTAAAGAAAATTCCGAAATACGAAAATTATTATTACCTGCAATAAATGTTTTCTTCCAGGCGATATGATCGGGAAATCTTCTTCGTATTGCTGGATTATATTAATATTTCCAGATGAAAATGTGTTTGTATAAATATTTCATAAAAAAAAACAGTTTTAGCTTTTTTTTAATTATATAGTACACATTTAATGTACACATTTTGTTTAATAAAGAGTTATTAGAAATCTTGATTCATAATCGTGCTTTAACTATAACTTAACTTTTCGATTTGATACTGGCAACACTATTGTTTATTTTCTCTTTTCTCCCAAATAAGTCGTAAGTGATGAACAAATTTAGTAAACGGAAGTGAAAATGTATTTTCTTAAATTAGAGAACTAATTATGTGCTAAGATAAATTTAAAAGCCATTAACAACATTTTTTTTTTATTTATAGAGAAAATGTATGTAAATGTGTGTAAAAAATCAATTTTTTACAATATATTATTCGAAGCATAGAAAAAGCATAGTCTGTCCCTAGGCTTGCCAGATCGAAATCGGCAAAAAGCTTGACATTCAGAAGAAAAATCTTGATTTTTCTTGACATTCAATAAAAAGGCTTGATTTTTCTTGACAATTTAAAATTCAGTTAAATTAGCAAAAAAAATTCAAAAATTGAATTGAAAATATAAATGATATTATTTTATACAGATTTTCTACATTCTATGTACCACATTTTTTAAAGAAATATGCCCAAATGTTGTTTGGTAATTCTTCAAAAACTTCCCGGAGGCAGCAGTAATCTGCATACCCATATCAATCAATTGAATTTGATATTTTTAAAATAACTGGCAGCTCTGCTTAATTATTTCTTGACAACAACGAGTTTTTTATATTTTAAACACCAATTTGCTAAAAAAATAACTGATTTTTCTCTAAAATCATATCTTTTTTCTAAGTATTTTTTACAGCGTTTTGAAAAATTGGTTAGCTTCTAACTCAAACGTTTCCTTTTCATTCAAAGAAAGACTTTTTATGATAGCATTAGCTTTACTACCATAGAAACAATCATTTATCCGTAAAAATTAGTCATGGTACATTTAAAAACAATTAGCTTTTTTTACTAATAGTTAATTTTTCTTGATTTGTCTTGCCAATTTGATGGAAAAATTTATAAAATTCCGTTTTAGCTTGACAAATGACATTTTTTCTTTATTCTTGACACGCATTCAAAAAGCTTGACAATCAAGCCAAATCAAGCCCGTCTGGCAACCCTATCTGTACCTCACTATGTTTTGTTTTTCTTTTTAATTTTATTTTTGTAATTTTGTGGAAATTTATCGAAAAATATTATTAGCTATCCAATTGTTGTAGCTTAGGGGACAAGTGCAGTGCTACAGTGGTCTTGAAGCGTTTTAGCATATCTGTAGATGTTGCCTTAGCCTCTCAAGGAATCCAAAGACCATCTATGCATGGTGAAGAGCCACATCCGGTTGGAGGTGTCGCTGCTTTCGCAGAACATGGCGGATCTAGAGCGGACACTTGATAAAAACCCGTAATCCCCGGTGTTATCCAACCGTGCCCATGAATAGCACTACGTTAGTGTGTTTTTGAAAGGTGGTCTCCAGGACCAGGAGAACCCTGGTTGTGTTAGCCCGCTGGTAGTACAGGGCTCTGCTACCGAGCGTACTATTCTAATCACTTTTTTTATCTTATTTTTCAGATGGACACAATTGGCCAATATACGGAAAATGGGCAAGAGAAAATAAACGCTCTGATTCTGAGAACTTTTTCTGAATTCTGAGGACTCTGCCTATAAAAAAAACCTCCAATTCTGAGGAAGATTCCCGAAATCCTACTGCAAAAAGTTATCTGAATCTGAGTTATATCCATAAAGAAAGTTCATCTAAATATAAAGCTTTGTATAGGAAAATCTTATGAATCTAACGAGTCGCCTTTAGGAAAAGGAACACAGAACCTAAGGCTTTTCCTAGCGAAATAGCTTTTTCTTATAAAATGCCCCATAATAAAATACTTTTTTTATGAAAAAGTGGCCAGAATCTAAGGCTTTCCCTACAGGAAAATTACTCTTTTGGGTGTCAAGAGAAAAATCTGCTCAGAATCGGAGGATTGTATTCGGCTTAAATATTATTATATAATTTATAGTTAGTAAAACATTTATAATTAGTAAAATATTTCAAGATATTTGAATTTTTTTATTTTTGGTGACATTATATCATTTATTTAATAAATTTACGCACAAAAATGGTAAAATTACACACTTCTACTGAAAAGTTTTTACTCATTTTCAATGTAAATTTACAAATTTTGCGTGTAATTAATTTTCGCATCATGTGTGTAATTTTTTTCATTTACGCACTGGGAGTAAATTTACCATATCTATAGTAGGAGTTCAGTTTCCTACTATAAGTTGGGTAAATTTAAACATAAATTAATTAGAGTGTAAAAATAGTTACGTATGAAATGCTTATTATTTAAAATTATTTAGGAAATAAAGTAAAATGAATTACACATTTTATCTCGGCTTTTAAAATGAACTGGCTGCTGTATTCACAGGCTGCGCCTTTGGAAATCTTATGTTTGTCCAAAAAAGATTCCATTGCGTTTTCACTGAAAAATATAAGTCATATCTGATACACATCTTATCTAAATGCACTTAAACATAACGATATCAATTCCAGAAATGCTTTTTTTTATACATTTGGGATACTAAAGCTGATTTCGATGAGAATACATCAGCCAGTTTATCTTAAAAGAGTTGTAAAATGTGTTATTGCTTTTAATTTCCTTTCTAAATAATTTTAGATACTAAAATATTTCATATGTAATTAACTCACTGATTATACACACAAACATAAAAAAACCGTCACATCTCTTAAACAAGTAATACTAAAGGGTGGTTAAAGGTTGATTTTGAATAAAACACAAATTATTTAGGAAATCATTGTCATTTCTTTTATATGATAATATTGGTATGGGTCAATTATGTATGGAACAAAATATCGGCCAAATGGCCGCCGCGACCTCGGCGGCACACCTCCATCCGATGGTCCAAATTTTCGATGACGCTGAGGCATAATTGAGGTTCTATGCCGTTAATGTGCCGAATTATCTCATCCTTTAGCTCTTGAATTGTTGCTGGCTTATCGACGTACACCTTTTCTTTCAAATAACCCCAAAGAAAGAAGTCCAACGGTGTCAAATCACATGATCTTGGCGGCCAATTGACATCGCCACCACGTGAGATAACACGGATATTGAATTTCTCGCGCAAAAGAGCCATTGTTTCGTTGGCTGTGTAGCAAGTGGCACCATGCTGTTGAAACCACATATCGTCCAGGTCCACATTCTCAATTTCTGGCCACAAGAAGTCCGTTATAGCGAACACGTTTCACGGTAACTGCTTGGCCAACCTCATTTCCGAAGGAGTAGGGCCCGATGATGCCGCCAACCCATAAACCGCACCAAACACGGAAAACAGGTGTTTTCACATTTCCTACAGACCCGATTTGGTGAAATTTGTGCACAATTCTCCCGATTGTGGACACATTTTGTCGATTATGCTGACCAAAGAAATCACGAAATGCATTTTGATTTGAACGCCCATTTTCATAATAAGCCTGAATAACTTTAACGCGTTGCTCGATTGTGTATCTTTCCATGGTTAAAATTGAGTTAGTCTGAAATTGAGAAATGTCAAATGAAATGCAGAAGAAAACTTGACGTTTAGGTGTGGTTCACATTCAACATCGGCCCTTAAAATTTAACCAAACTTTACTATGATTTTTTTTGCAAATATTTTTATTTGAAAGTGGAAATAAGGTGCTTTGAAACCCTGTAATAACTTTTTAAGTATTATTTCTATTTGGCCATGCTATGATTAAAACCATGTGTGCAACTACAACTCTTTCTTTTGGTATGAGTATGGGTTTTGTTAACCCAGTTAACCATACAAAAATGTTTAATATCCCAGTGAATGTGTGCAATTGGTAGAAATACATGGGAAGAGAAAAAAAAATAGTTTCCTAAATAAATATCTATGCACACTTTACATATATAGCCATGCAAGTATGTGTGAATATAAATATCTAGCAACAAAAATATAAAAAAATAATAAACCAGATGGTTGTTATAAATGTATATCCATTAAAAATTCAACAAATCCCATCAGTGTAGATATAAAATTCATTAGAGTTTTTTATTTTTTCTATAATTTTTATCAGAGTGTGGATATAAAATAGTACACTAAATCAAGAGAAATTTGCTATAAAATAAAATTTGGGTTTCGAGTCTAGTCGTAGTTCAAATAAATAAAAATAAATATTTAAACATTAATTTCATTTCCTTTCTTTTTTATTCTCTGTTTTTAGTGTGGGCTTAAGTTGTCAATGTTGTTAACTGGGTTTAACAATTTGTGGAGCAATTAGTTTTATTAGTTTATTGGTTTATTGGTTTAAAGTCATTTATTTTAATTTTCATTAAAATTTAATTAATTTTTGCGCATTTTTTATACATACTAATTTTATATGAAACAGTTGGATTAAAAACATAAAGAATACGAGTATTTTGATATGAGTGATAAATGATACTTCAGCAAAAACTGGACATTGAACATTCCCCCTTCATTTCAAAAAACACTGATTTGAAAACTTGACAAAACAAAGATTTTTCATATTTTTTAATATTTTAAACCACAGCCTCATTAAAAAATAAAGTATATCTTGTTTGTATACTATTTGTACACTTGGGGTGTCCCGACAAATGATGTTATAACGAATTTATTCAAATAACAATTTTAGCGCAGATTAACAAAAAATCCTTAAAATGGACCATAGATTTTGATATGTAAGTTTAACATTTCAATCACAAATATCTCCGTACGAAAGAGTCAAAAATTTGTTTTTTTATAGAATATCCTTGAAAATAGGACATGTCAGGATATGCTTGAACGTGTTATATATACCGCTGGACGCGCCTCTAAAAACCTTTCATATGATATCCATATCGAGTATGTTGTCTTCAGCTAAGATGCAAATTTCTTACAAACACTAAAAAAAAGACCTTTTTTAAAAATGGTCCAACTCGTGAGATCTCATTGCTAGACCCGAAATATGTTGAAAATCATCACAAAAAAAAAAACAAAGTTTGTTTTGAGGGGGGCACTTTGTTTACTTTTTTTCGTGAGTCGGTCTAATGTATAGTATTTCATGATAAACATTTTTTCACAACATTTTAACCCTCTAACTCCTCAACTTACGGGCCGGGCCGTTTTTGTCCGTTTTAAAAAGGGGCCCTAAAAGTCCCTTTAATTCAAGAGCTAGAAGGTTAAAATGTTCCATAAAAATATTCCTCGTAGTGTTTTACATAAGTGTGCTGAACATACCTTATACCTAAAATGGAGGTTTCCTACTTGAATCCTATTTAATTTTTTTTGTTTTAGAAAAATGATTAAAGCGTTTAAAATGCCATTTTATGAGAGGCATTTTTTATGAATGAATCAATTTTACCCAAATTTGGCACAAATATGGCTTAACCTTATATTAATTTAATTTACATGCTAAATTTCAAGGCAATCGGTTAATTTTTGCAGGTTTGATAAAAATTATCAAAGAGTCCTTGCTTAGATTTTGATAAAAATTCACACAAACGTTTCCAGTTTTATGAGTATCACAATGGATACTTTTTGTAATTTTACGTGTATTTATATAGCTAATATAACATTTTTAAATTTCGGGACCAATGGGAGGCGGACGAGTCCTTCTCCCGATTTTTGCAAAAATTAAAATTTTTCTTAACTAAGGGATTCTATGTCAGTGTACTAAATTTCAAAACTCTGTTTCCACTCCTTATATTTTTGTCCAATCGTTATATGGGATCAAGGCACTGTGCGTCGTATATTTAAAGCGAAATAACACTGAAAATTTTCTATATGATTTTTTAGTTCTTTTACAATACATCGACATTTCTATTTATAAACATTATGTATGTCATTTGAATTTATGTACAATCGTGTGTAATGGGGTATAGTAATGTTCAATGGTCTGTAAAGAAAATTTCTTTATCAACGTACACAAAATTAAAAAAATTTTAAATTATATATTTTAATTTAACATTCGCCTTTTTTAAATATTTTAGTCATGTGTCATGGTTTTCTTAAACATGTTTATTTACCAACAGTAAATAAAAAGAATTTAATAAAATTGATTTTTAAAAAAATTACGAATGTGCGAGTAATCAATAAATAAAAGATTCTGGTTTACAAAAACTATCCCAGTGTAGAAACGGTAATGACATATCATTATTTTTTGGACTACCAGTAATGAGTTACTGATAATGACTTATTTTTATCATTATTTCAAATAGAAAATAATTTTCTAGATTTTTTTTTAAATTTTTTTAAATCTATTTTTTTAGTGTAGAAAATCATTACCAGATATGTGGTTATGTAACTACATACTTGGTAATGGTAACTAGTTACATTTGTTATGACATTTCTTATTACCTTTATATGGCGATGTCGCGAAAAATAATGAGTTATGGTTACACACCAGCATATGAAAAAAATTTGCTGGTGCGGGAATCGAACCTGGGTCTACAGATTGCCAGTCAATAGCTCTACCATCTGAGCTATATCGACATGTAATATTTAATAGATAAAAATACAATTGACCTGCTGCACACAAGTAAGCTTACTCGCCAACATACAAAAAATCAAAAAATATGGGGTTACATGTATCCTTACCAGTGTTTAAAAAATATTGAGTCTAAAAATAGATTTCAAAAAATTTTCAAAAAAATCTAGAAAATTATTTTCTATTTGAAATAATGATAAAAATAAGTCATTATTAGTATCTCATTATTATATGTTTTAAAATAATGCAGAAGGTAAGTGGGTGTCATTACTGGTAGTCCAAAAATAGTGATATGTCATTACCGTTTCTACACTGGGAGCTAATATATAATCATTAGTTGAAATGTTTATGTCATGATTAAAATAAAATCTATATGGACTTGGATTTGGAAAAAAAATGTATAGCAAAGCGCACATTGAACTACAGGAATAAATTTCTTGCGACTTCTTAAAAAGGCACTTATTACTAAACACAAATTTTTCAGGAGAGCTAAAAAGCATATCTGCCGTTATATAAATTTTTTACAAAATAAGGTATTTTTTTCATAGAGAAATCACTGAAGTGAAAAGTATAATGCCACAAATGAAATAAGTTCCTCTTTAGTATAGTAACGTCCAGTTTTATAATCAGAACCAAGACTTATTTTTGGTTAAATATTTGAGTAGCTGAGATGCAAAACTAGTTCGTTACACATTAACCAAATTTTGGGAAAAAGCAAAAAAGTGGTTGCGGCTAACTAAATTAACCAAATTAGTTGAATGCTTTTAATTCTTAAATGTTCTGCCATTCTTAATTAAAAACTCACCACTTGAAAAATCGAAACTTACTGAAATATAGAAAAATAATGTATTAAAATTTGAAAAACAAACGAGTTTTGCTACATTCCATATGTAATCGAAATAGTTTTGTAGCATACTATAGCCCACCAGTAAAATTAATCATTCAACTTCACTATATTTTAAAAATTATATTTATTTATTAAAATTATGGAAACTCATAGAAAAGGAATAAAGCTTATATTAAAAAGTTTAAGGAACAAATATGAATTTTGAAACAGATAAAGAAAAAACTTAATTTTCAGTGTACTCCTGATTGTTGTCCAAGACCGAAACATAAAATTGCAAGTCAATTATGTTTTCAATTTTCCCCAAAGTGGTGTTATAAAAGGGTTCCAAAATCTTTTTCTTTTCAGGTTTAATCGCCACATTAATGGGAAGTAGTTCTGGAATAAAGTAATTGATTTTCTTTCCTCGTTTCAAGAATGGTTTAGGGTTCAAAGAATTGGTTCTGTAATTAATCTCTCCTTGCAGAGTCATCCTTCCTTTCCCTACTTTTTCTATAATCATTCGCTTTGAAGGTTGAAAATGGAAATGTAGTTGACCTGGTGCAATTGATGGTCTAGATGTACTTCTTTTTTAACATAAACACTATTGATTTTAACATTGAGTTGTCATAGGAGAGGAATATTTTAGAAGCAAAACTTAAGTGATTTATTGGATGTTGATCAGAAGTAATTCTAGAAAACCTGTAAAAATATACTAACGGATACTTCAGAAGCAATGAAAGAAGTGATTTTTCGAAGTGATTCAAGAATTACTTCTCAAAAAGCAGTACAAATACGCTAAAGGATGCCTGTGAAGCAGTAAAAGAAGTAGTTTGTAAAGCATTACTGGGTAGCTTGAGTCTAATTTGTTTAAAACTTCGGAGAAATATTTTAATTAAACTAAAAAATATAGACCAAATTTCAACCGTTTTGGTGCGGGAACTTTTTTGACAGGAGCGAAAAAGTAAGATTGCGTATCTTAATATTTTTTATATCCTTTTTGGCTAGGGCATGTAAAATTTGATATTTGCAAAAATAAAATCAAAAAGTCGTAACCCTAATGTGTGTTTATGTTGTTGGTAGATGCATATTGAAATACAATTTGAGTAAGTTGTAAATTGCAATATTAACCCCCTGTTTTATAGAGCGAGAGGAATAATTCTGCCTGAGGAATGTGTGTATTTTGTTATTATAACAAAAACAAAATGCACACAATTCCCCTGGAGGAATGATTCCGTTCGCATTATAAAAACAGGGGGTAATTTTGACAAATGACCCAATAGGAAAGTTTCACCAATTAAGGCATTAACAACTAATATAAAGTAAAATAATAAAAATATTGTTTTGGAAACTCGCCATACAGGATACTATCTTGGCGTCAAATAGTGAACCAGCGAGATAGTTTTGAAAATAACTGGTAAATGGAACAAACCAGCTTTGCTACTAACTGCAATTTTAAGTCATAAAAAAACATGGAAAACGACATGCATTGATACAATCAGCATTTTTTTCTCATAAAGCGCCAAAAGAACCGTCAGAATCAATTGTTATCTCATTTTTTAATTTTTGTAACGAACGAGTTTTGCATCTCAGCTAATCATTTCTTAAAAAAAAAATTTACCAAAAAATATTCGTACTTTATTTTACTTCAATTATTAATTTGGAAATCATTAATTAGTCCTTAAACTTACTGAAAATAATATCGGTAACTTATAAAAATTTAATCAATGATTTGTTAATTTTAGATATTTTCTTTTGACAATACGAATAAAAAATAAAATAAAAATAATTTGAAAACTCGCGAAATAAGAGTTTTTTATATAATTTCTCGCATGATATGGCATGATAAAATTAGAAACTAGATGACCAAATAGTTGTTTTTAAAATCATGAATCGCTAAATGCCTCAAATAGGAAGTATCTTTTTGCATGCTACACGCATATCTTAATTTTTTTCATTGGGTAAGTGTGTATAATAAAAAATTTGTTTTTAGTCTAGGAAATATTTATGAAGAATGAGATATTTAAGAAATATTTATGAAGGATGAGATGATTTTTGATGTTTTTTGATACATTCATTCCATAAAATAAGAACTATGGGTGCGTTCGGCAGATACACTTTATTAGTCAACAGTTCTACAACAGTTGCACAACTATCTGCTGAACGACCTGATTACTAGCCGCTCAGTCTAAGTGCTGAGATAGCGCTGTCAAATTTTGGTAGCGTAAAAAATGTTTGCTACTTCTGATCAATTAGTGATACATTTGTGGTTGTTAATTTTAAAAACATTTTTTTTTTTTGTAAGAATGACAAATAAAAACTTACAAATTAGTGTTTTCAATTATTCGACATAGGCGGTTAACCGGTTAATGCATTATTCGAAAAATCACTAAAATTGATTAACCGGTTATTCGGGTCGGTTAATCGAGAAAATTGGTGATTAATCGTTTAATGCAAAATTAATGTATTACTTTAACTTTTTATCAATAAAAACATAATAAGCTGCTTGTTTTTGTTAAATATAAACGTAACAAAAAACTCGATATATTTAAAAAAGTTTTCATATTCAAAGGTTGAAAAGTTTCGATTTAAGATTTTTTTAAATCAAAACTTTTCTTGTACTAAAGAAGAAGGTCGGTAAAGATTTTGCTATAGCTACTAAAATCTCATTGATAATGGTAAAAAGAACTGCTGAAACTAGCAGATTTTTGTTTTGCCAAATATTAGTAAGTTAACAACAGCAAACCTAAAACTGTCACATACCGATTACTTAATGTACATTTTTTATTTCGTTAAGGCACATCTTCACGGGATAGAAAACTCGCTAGACTTTATTAAAAAATCAGTACTGTATAAGTCTACGAAATGCATTTTCTGGGCCAGTGATAACTGCTGTCAAAAATAATTTCTGTAATTACCCTGCGGGAAATGAAGGGTCGATTGATCCAAAGTGACAAATCTGTGACAGGTGCATAGGGGACAGGTTACAAAACTGATGTAAACCCAAATTTCGGTGTATCAAAAAGTGGTAATTGCAGCAAAATATTCAACCTCGTGACTATTGAAATGGAGGCCAAACATTAACTGGTTCATTTTGAATATATCCTATAACTGTAGAAAAAGTATCATAACATCAAATTGACAAAAGTAAATAGTACCTTTGCAGTTGAAGTAGTGATATAACACAGAACAGATGCAGTATAATTAGATGCGTATGAAAAAATGGCGATCGGTACCGTAAAACCCTATCCCGTGATTGTTACAAAGTTTACATAATACTTAACTTTGTGGCCACAGAAATGATGACATAATAATAAACTACGAGTAGTTCAAAAATATTGTTCGGATACGAGTATGCATAATAGAGTGTCATTGACAAGCAAAACAAACTGTTCAGTAACTGACTGAAAGGCTGTACAACCCTTTTGGATTTATTCACAAACACTGGGGATGTTATATCCAAAAAGTCAGAATTTTTTATTGGATATTTTGATTACCGGTTCTTTTCTCTAATCGTTGGTGAAAATGTTTTATAATACCGATATTACCATTATGAAATAGAGGAAAGTATCACTAAGGGCTCGAAATGATCCATTGGACTAAAATAGGTACATCACATCTGTATTTGAAAAAATTAATTAAAGAGAAGATTAAATATATGTTAATAACTAAAAACTAGCTTAAAAAGCTCAAAAAGCCCAAAATGACCCGAAAACCAGTTTATTGTTGAATTGTCTTTGTAAATTGCGCACATATTGTTTTATATGTAAACTTAACAGGTGACTAGTTTAAGTCGCTTCTGTGTGGGATAACCATGCCCTCAAATCGTTCGTGCAGAATGTCCAGGTCGCTTCAGCTATGTGGCACGTAGCGCCGCCTGTTGGAACCACATGTCGTTCACATCCATATCATCCAATTTTGGCCAAAGAAATCATCATAATGTGATAATTACCTGTGAAAAGGAAATAATTATAGAAATTTTCTAATTGAGAAATAAATTGCTCATGTATTAGTTAATTCTGATTCTTCCGATTACAAAACATTCATTGTGTAGGTTATGATTGACAAGACTTCAATTAGCCACACTCATCGATGTGTCAACCATGGTGTGTCTCGTTAAGAGATGATGCTACGGGTCATAGCCTGTGTAGAGGGTTGACGGTTTGATTCCCGGTCATGAAATACACAAAAAGTTTTTCATATAGAGGCAATTTAACGATCAAAAATACTTTGATCAATTCACACATAAACTTCTTTTTGTAAATGAATTTTAAAAAATTGTATTTCATATTCGTAACGTATATAAAATTGTTCAGAATTTATGCAGAAATCCTGAAAAGAAACTTGAAATTTTTAGGGACCTATAAACGTCATTCCATTTTGCTGAAATTTGCCGAAATTTGTCCATGTACCATGTCCATGTACGACTTGTTGCGTGCACACAAGGGTACATGGACTGATAGATAGACTGACGGACGGACATCGCCAAATCGACTCAAAACGCGGTTCTGAGTAAATCGGTACACTAATAGGTTAGTCTAGGTCCAATATTTTTTGGTGTTACAAACAGCAGTATAAACTTTTTTTACCCTGTCGAAGTAGTGGTGTATGGTGTAACTAGTATTTCTTAACTTACGTTAAAATTTATATGTATACTTTCATATATGTATTTGTTAGAATATTGTTCTACCTCAAGTCCAAATTCGAATATGATATTTTGAAGCAACAAATAAAACCTAATATTACAATATTATCGTATTCGAATTTGGAATTGGGTGAAACAATATTCTAAGTAAATGTATGAAAATATATTTAGAAAGTCCGAAAAAACTATTTTTGAATTTTTAATGCAAAAATTAAAATAATTTATATGTATAGCTTATAAACTTAACTAAATTGAATTGTAAGCATGAGTTAATAGGGGTTTTCATATAAACGCGTATTCTACTCGTAAACGGTGTAAACTTGGTATGTTTATGAGTTTAATACCAAACTCCATACATGAAAAATATGTTTATATTTATACAAGGTTTACATGGAATTTACGAGTTTATATGAAAACCATTAATACTTATTTTGGTATTTATTTGAAAAAAAATAAACTATTTTTTTAAAATAATTTTTTGTGACTTTGTAATGTTTTAAAAACAGATTCGGTGACTTGTCGTTTTACGTAAGTTCAGTGACTGGATCCTTCTGGGTTCTTCCAGCACCCATACTTATTATGACACATGGTGAATAATAAGTGACATGTTACACGTCAATTAGTTTCAGTTAGTCCTATGACTTGTTAACTTAAAGCAGTATAGTGATATGTCACGAAACTATTATTTTGTACTAGTTCAGCAACAACACACATATTGACTAATTTGTGACTAGTTATTTAACAAATATTTTTCTTTAGTTCTGTGATATGTGCGCTTAAACCAGTCACGTGATATTTTATTTCGCACTAGTTTCGGTACATATCACATAATGTCTAACATGAGACTACTTCCGTATTAGATAATTTTAACTTGTTATATTGCATACTCTCTTAAACCAGTAGTGTGATATGTTATAAACGACAAGCTTTGCGACAAGTCACAAGCAGCTCAAAAGGAGGAAATTACCACCTCCTATGACAAGCCCATGTTAAAGTTGCCGGTTACTTTCATATAAAAAAACCGAATCGAGGACCGGTGACTCCCACAAAGTTCCAGTCACGTGACCAGCTCTGTGACTGATCCATTTCCCGTAGGGTAGTAACAATTTTTAAGATGTCTTGTAACATTATTGAACATTTCAGTTTATTTAGAAAATTTCTTGGAATATAATTTTTAATAAATACTGTCATAATAAAATTTGATATTGCATTAAAAAAAATGTTACATCTAAAGGTCTGAAGATTTTATTAAGATTCTTTCTTCTCCCCTAAACAAATAAAAAACGAGTTAGAGCCTTTTTACATTGAGCCATCGACTTCTCTTTTTCGTTTTCTAAGGGCCTTTAACCATAGCTGTTAAGTAATGATTACTAATCGTAATAATTAGTAATTAGATTCTTTTTTTCGAAAGGTGAAATAATGACTATTTTACGATTATTTTAAAATTCGCACGATTACTAATTGACTACGATTACAGATAATCCAAAAATAATCAAGATTAATAAAAATTACGAGAAAATAATAAAAAGTAAACAAAAAATAATTCGACTACTTTCAAAGATTACTTTTGATTGATTTAGATTATTTTTTTATTTTGCGAAATTATGGCAATACTGTCACAAATACATTTTTCTACATGAAATTCTACCAGTATTTAATGCTAGTTGTTTTTTTTTAATTTTTTGTTATTATTATTATTGTTGATCGATTTGATAATTGATAACCTGTTTGCATTCTTCATAATTCTGCATTCTTCTCAATTTCTTTTATATGTATTTGAAACAGGGATGATAAAGTGAGTAATATAGTACTTTCTATGGTACTATTAGAACCTCAAAAGTACTATGGTACTCCTATGACTCATTTAGTACTATTTACAAATTTTCATGTTTTATTTCTTTTATTTTCATACCAAATATTGTATTTAAAATGAAGAAATTAACTATCGGAGTTTAAAATACGTGCACAAAAATATTAAAAATAAGGTGAATTAAAATTTTTCGAAAATTTAGTATTTTTGATTTAAAAAGAATTAACTTTAAATTGTTGTGATAACCAAGAAGTTGCGTTCATCGAGGGTTATGTTAATTGAGGTACTTAATTTAATTGTTGAATAAATCAAAAAAGCTGAATTGATTAAATCCCTTTAAAATAATTTTAACCTTCCAACGAAATTGAATACGACTTTCAGGGACTTCATGAATACGACTTTCAGGGACTTCAAAAATCTGAATCAACCGTCAGCACAAAGTTATTATATTCCATACCAAATAATTCTATAGAAACACATTTAACAAGTTCAAATATCGATTTTTCCGATAGTGGAAGTGATCGTATTTCCGGGCTTATGCTATCTATTACGACTAATATTCTAGTTAAGAGTTGTAAATATCGATATTTAGCGAGATAATCCCAAAACGATTATCTTGATTTTTTGGGTTTTATAAAACGCTGTAAAAAAGAGCCGGGAGGAACTAAGCCAAGTTTGAGCCTTGGTCTTTGCCCGGAATGATCCTACATCACTAACGAATAAAATTAAATAGGTCCGGTGAAAGAAATCAAATAAATAATTGATTGGGTTATACCATTAAATACCAAAACATTAAATATCAGATACGACCTCTTCACGATTACTAAGTCAAAACATGGACCGATTCTAACCTTTCTCAATAGAGTTAGTTATTGATGCAGTAGAAACTTATGTACCAAATTTCGCCAAATTATATTTTAAAATGCGACCTGTAGTTTGATTATAGGGATCGATCGTTCATTTTGTACGGACAGACGAACCGGCATCATAAGCACCAAGTCAATGGTGTAGAATACAAAAAATATTTTTTGGTACTATGGAGGTCGAAAAAGTACTATTTTCTAAGCAAGTTGGTACTATTTTGAAAATCCCATTTATCATCCCTGATTTTAAAGCAATTGCTTGCGGGATTTATTGCCGACTTTAATACGTCCTTTTAGTTTTTACTTCAATTGTGCTCTATTTGTATAAAGTATATATTTTTTACGTATATTTTTTGGTGAGTATTAAACACAATTTTTGTAAACTCTTAAAAACACAGTACAATATATTTTAGGATGAGTATCACGAATGTGAACACCAAATTTTAATATTAGCTCTAGTTTTTTAAATATTCGCAAATTTAACTTTTAGCAAAAAGCCAGTTTTTTCGTTAAAATTTCTTATTTATTCATATACCTGACTAAACTACGGATAATTTTTAGTATGGTTTAAATGTATAGACTTTGGGCTTTTAGAACCATACGAACTTATTTTTATTAGATAAAGGATCTAGGATATAATTGCAATTCAAATGAAAAATTCACTTACTTTCCTATTTTGCGAATCAAATAAAATCCCTTAATCGGATTTGCAAAGTCTTAACACATGACGTAAATTCATATTCCACTGAATTCTTTTTGTCAAAAAAATCACAACTTTGCATCAGCATTTTCCGAAAATTCAATCTGAAACACAAATTTTATCGCCAATTTACAAAAATGTAAATTTTTGTTAAAGTCGATTTCATTTAGAATTTTGGGTGGCAGTATGCTTTGGCCATGCTTTGGCTTGGTTTATTTTTGGAGCATTCTGATTGGTTAATTTATTTTCAACCAATCAAAATGTTTGAAAATATAAATATTTTTGTAGGGTTTTCATACACAAAATGAACAAAATGTTTAACAATAAAACGGACTAAATTTAAAATGCTGTTTTATAGTACTTTTTTGAACATGCATATTTTAAAATCGTTATTATTTTAGAAATTTGCACTAAAATTATATAAAACTTTGTTGAAATTGATTAGAAAATATGTGTGTTACATACATATTTCAATGGTTTTATCTGAGTTTTTTAATTTCAGATTCGTCACAGGTTCCTTAATTTTAGGTATTAAAAAATCAATCTGTTTCAGCTTTAGTCTATTTTTACACACAGAAAAAAGAGATTGTTGGATATATTTACAGGCAATTATATATATGTTTATAAACTACTATTCTTATGTTTGAGGTGTGTTTCCAATTATTTTATTTTTATCGTTATAATACGTATGTCTCCAGGCAAACACTGTAATGTTTGAATGTTAGTCATATTTTCCCACTTAAACAAAAATATATTTGCATTTTTATTTTATCATTATTATATTTGTGGAGTGCAAATATAATAATGATAAATATATATATGTTTGCCTGCAAACATTTATATATTTGCGAGTAGATGTATTTCATATGATTCAAACATATATATATTTACAGGCAAAAATATTATGATCATATATTGTTTAAATGGCACCATATATGACAGTATATTGTTTAAATGACACCATATATGGTATGTTCCCTATTAAAAAAAAATAATATGGAACTTTATATGGTATTATATAACTTAGAGTGATCCATGCACCATTTGATCCGAAAAATGGCCCGATAAAATTGTATCAGTTGTTTGTCAGTTTTTATCTAATTGTATCAGTTTTGATCTGACCTGATTAAATTATGTGTTAATCAGATTGTATCTGATTTTTGACCTGATACAATTTTATTGGTTTATATCACATGGCATCAGTTTAGGTCCAAATAGATATATCTGTATAAAAAATTATATAGTTATATCCCAATTTTGACCTGATAAAAGTTTAAAACTTTGATACAATTGTATTTTATTTATATAAAATTGAACCAATTAAGATTAAATGTGACACCCTTACATATAAAGCGATAAAATTGTATCAGGTCAAAAATCAGGTCAATTTCATCTAATTTAATCAGGTCAGATCTAAACTGATACAATTAGATTAAAATTGATAAAAATATATCGGGCCATTCTTCGGATGAAACTGTATATTTATACAGACCCTATTAAAAAAAATTAATATGGAGCTTTATATGGTAATATATAACATAATGTGATCCATATACCATTTCATCCGAAAAATGGCCCGATATAATTGTGTCAGTTGGTTATCACTTTATATCTAATTGTATCAGTTTAGATCTTAACTGATTAGATTATATAGTAATCAAATGAAATTTTATCTGATTTTTGACCTGATACAATTTTATCGGTTTATGTCGCATGGTATTAGTTCAGATCCAAATAGATACATTTTTATACAAACTTATAAAGTTATATCTGCATTTTGACCTGATGCAATTATATCTGCTTTAAAACTTTGATACAATTATATATATATATTTGTCGGATACAAATATATTTTATTTATATAAAATTGTACCAACTACGATCTAAACAGATACCATTAGATATAAACCGGTAAAATAGTATCAGGTCAAAAATCGGATATAATTTCATCTGATTAATGTATAATTTTATTAGTTGAAATCCTAACTGATACAATTAGATGAAAACTGATACACAAATGATACAATAACATCGGGCCATTTTTCGGATGAAACTGTATATTTATACCGATATAAGTTAATCACATTTTATACCATTATATGTAACTGTTTTTACTCGGGGATATAACTTAATCACATATATGACTATATGTAACTATTTTTATTCGGGTTGTTTAAATGATACGATATATCAAATTACTATATATGGTAGCATATATTATCATATCTGGAACTGTATTAAAAATGTTGCCCGAGTAAAACGGGTTATATATTATTTTATATTATTTAATACAATTATGTCTCGTTATATATTGCTTTGTATGTCACTATATATAATAAGACATAAATTTCGTCTTTCGAACAAATTTTATATGACCCAATATCCAAATTTATCATTTTAGATATGTTGTCATATTTAATAAGATCTCGCCCATGGAATTGAAATTGTAAGACCAAAAATAGCCCAGTTTCATGTTTAATTTAAATTTAATTTAAGATTTTATCGAAGTCAATTACAATCCATTAATTGGAAAATATTCTTTTAAAAAACAAATTTTAATATAAAATTCAAGTGATTTAAAAAATAATATGAACACGAAAAACCGGCAAAATATTTTTGTATAAAATCTGAATGAAATTATGTGACAGTTACCCATACATTATCGACATTGAAAATATTATGTTAAAAGAGTTAACACTTAACATTAGCAGTCAGACTATATGGGATTTCGTACCACATATGTATAGCAACAAAATAAGTATATTGATTTAAAAAAGAAACATTTATTTTCCCTATATAATTTATGTTATAGTCTTGTTTCAAATGAACTCTTAATATCTTAGTAAATTGAAATTCATTTTCATTTAAAACGTTATAAATTTACATCGAAACAACAGATTCTTTTATTTTTAAATTGAATATTGGGTCATATTAATAAAAGTTAGCCAATACTTCGAAGTAATTATTTTGGTTTAGGAATGACGTACCACCAAATTTATCCATAGGCTTGAAGGATACCATAAAATATAAATGAAAATTAAAACAAAAAAATTGTCTACCCGCAAGCAGACTATAAATGCAAATAGAAAGACTAAAATTGTGTAATAAATAACTTAAAAACCTAATAAATAATTCCCCCATTAGTGAAATCTGGTTTTTATTCACTATTTACAAATTTAAAACACTTTTAAACGATTATTTCATGACGTTTAATTGTATTAAAAACTGTTTCATGTCAAATTTGTTATCACAATTTTAATGCATTTTTCCCATTTTTTTTAAAGTGAAAGCCCAAAAATAAAAGCTTCATTTGAACATATCTCACTTTCAAAATTAAAATCCCACCTTTAGTGCAAAATTCAGTAATGATTTATGGAAAATTATTTGAAATTTCATTTTATTTAGAATTTTTATGGATTATTCCTAAACTATACTATAGCTCATATAAGTACTGATTAATGTGTAGATACTTTTTATGTATGCAGTTTCACATCAAGACTCGCAAACTTAATAGATTTGCTTAGTTCACACGATACACGAAACCTTACGTGAATCCCCCATTGTTTTTCAGTACAATATTTAATAAAAACAGAAATAAGAAAATTTTTATCCAACTGGACCTATTTGAATCAACTTTTAAATATTAAGATATTATTTCATACAATAATGTCTGGTCAAAATTCGGATTAAATTGTATATAATTTAAAGTAATTAAATCCAATTTGATCCACGTAGATACAATTATATTCACCATTTTTCGGATTAAATTGTATGTGATTAGTTATTGTATTTCATCAAATTAGATATGTCACCATATCATCTTTTTTAATCGGGTGGTGATAAGTTACCATATATGACCATATATTGTTGAAATGGCACCATATATCATAATGTATGGTTTATGGTTATGGTATGGTAGCATATATTATTATATCTGGAACTGTATTAAAAATGTTGTTAATGAGGTCCCATTTATGAGCATATATCGCTGAAATGGCACCATATATGATAATGTATGGTTTAAATGGCACCATATATAGTAATATATTATTTATAACACCATATATAAATATATATGGAACTATGTATATCATATCTGGAACTGTTTTAAAAATTTTGATCATGAGGTACCATATATGGCCATATATTGTTTAATTGGCACCATATATAATAATATATGGTTTAAATGGCACCATATATGCTAATATATTGCTTAAATAACACCACATATAAATATATAAGGCACTATATTTAGTAGCATATATTATCATATCTGCAACTGTATTAAAGATTTTGTTCATGAGGTACCATATATGACCATATATTGTTTAAATGCCACCATATATTATAATATATAGTTTAACTGTCACCATTTATAGTTATATATTGTTTAAATGATACCATATATAATGATATATTCCAAAATGCCGCCATATATATTAAGATATAGCTCTATATACACCTATATATGCAATAAGATCAGCCATGCTATGTAATATATAATCATATATACCATATAGAATATTATAAAGGCCGATATCTATTTAGATGAAATTATATATGGCAGAACATAAGGAAAAGTTTTGGAAAAAGACGTCATATATAATTGCATATGGAAATATATAATGACTTGTCTAATTATATATTGTAATATATGCTACATATGATTATATATAATTCTTTTTACTTAAGCAGGTGAACACTTTAGAAGATCATCAAACAACTTGTAGATAGCAATTTACATACAGAGCACCCTGTGAGAGACCTTCAAGATAATTTACTCAACACCGATAACGAAAAACTTCAACAGTGGAGGGAGCATTGTTCCTACTCTCCAGCCTCGTATTTTTATAGATCCTTTAGGGAATAATAACACAGGGTTAAGAATAACACCACCAAGTATATCGGAAACTATAGCTGCTATAAAACAACTTCTAAATGGAAAAGCTGCAGGTACAGATGATAACCTGCTGAAATATATAAGTGTGATCCTGCACTTTCAGCAATAATTGTACACCCCCTTATCTCAGAAACATGGGAAACTGAATATTTTCCTGAAGAATGGAAAGATGGGATTATTGTCAAAATTGCGAAAAAGGGAGACCTCAAAAATTACACAAACTGGCGAGGTATATGTGTTTTGCCAACCGAAGCCAAAATAGTGGCCAAAATAATACTAAATCGCATAAAAGAACATCTAGAGCAAACCATCAGCTCATGCCAATCCGGATTTCGAAGTGGTTCATCATGCGCAGACCTCATCAACTCATTACCCATTATTGTAGAACAATGCGTTGAGTTCAACTCTAAGCTATATATGCTATTTATAGATTTTGAAAAAGCTTTCGATTCCATTAATCGAGATTGTATATGGTTAGCCTTGCGAAGGAGAAATATACCTGAAAAGTATATATCACTGATTAAGGAAAGCTACAATCATGCTAGATGATTCGTACTACATAGGGGAAAACTTTCTGATGAATTTATGGTAGTGGGTGGGTTGTATTCGTCAGGGTTGTATATTATCGCCACTCTTGTTTCTTATCGTTATGGAAGATGTCCTCATTAACATTAAGAATAAAAGGCAAAGGATACTATGGAAGATCAACGACCGCTATTTGAACTACCTTGCATATGCTGACGATATTTATTTGCTTTCACACAAGCTTAGTGATATAAACAAACAACTAAAGAACTCCAGGAAAAGTTGCAATATACGGGATTCAAAGTAAACGCTGGCAAAACAAAAACGCTTAGTAACGGTTCAACAGCAGAGCCAGTCACCATCAATAATCATACCTTTGATGCTACAGAATTTTGTTATCCTGGATGCGAGATTGCAGCACATGGTGGAACCGAAGTTGATGTCGACGCGAGAATAAACAAAGCTAGCACATCTTTTGGCATACTAGCCCCAATCTGGCAAAGTAACAAAATAAGCCATTAAACCAAACTTAGTATTTTCAAATGTAAAATCAGTGCTCTTATATGGATGAAGAACTTGGAAGGTTACGAACAACAAAACAAAACGCATTCAAACTTTTATAAATCGCTGCCTAAGAAGAATATTGCGTATCTTTTGGCCCCGAACAATATCGAATATCGAGTTGCTAGCTAAAACAAACTAGATGCCGGTAGCAACGGAGATACGTAAACGAAAGTGGCAGTGGATTGGACACACATTACGTCGCAATGATGATAATGTCTCAAAGCAAGCTCTTAGATGTAATCCATTTCACCAATTTTATTTATATTTTGTACATGAATACTCTATAGTCCCACTTCAACATATCCTTTTTCAGATCTCAAAATTTGCAAAAACTCGCGATTTTATGCGCGTTTTTAATTTTCATAAATTTCATAAAAATGCTAAAAGTACTTCATTTTGAAGTGCCATAACTTTTTAACTATATATCGCATGTTATTAATTTAAACGATATTTGGAAATCGTTTAAATTAATAACATGCGAGATTAGTGTTTCCAATTATTCGACATAGGCGGTTAACCGGTTTATGCATTATTCGAAAAATCACAAAAATTGATTAACCGGTTATTCGGGTCGGTTAATCGAGAAAATTGGCGATTAATCGATTAATCGTTTAATGCAAAATTAATATATTTCCTTAATTTTTTTATCAATAATACACAAAGAGCTTCCTGTTTTTGTTAAATGAATGATTCAGTTGCCAAATCGATTAACTCGATAAAGAAAAATTAATGAGTCTTAAAGAAAAAATATTATACATAGTAAATATATTGTTTTTTAAAATTCTGATTAAAATATAAATTTTGTCATTTAGTAGTGTTAATATTTATTATCAGAGAAATTTGTTTTGAATATTTTACAGTTAGGAGTCAATAAAATATTTTGGAATAACATTTTATAAAATTCTGAAAGTGGAGTTATGAAATATGTATATAAATTTAATGTGTTTAAAAAAAGTTTTCAAATTAAAAAAGCACATCTACACCAGAGAAACAGAGCAAGAACTCCTATTAGCAAAAGCCACCTCTAATTAGCTCTACTAAAAATTAGTTAAAAATGGCAAAAAAAAAACCGCTGAAAGAACACCAAACCTAAAACTGCTACATATCGATAACTCAATGTAAATTTTTTATTTTTTGATAAAATTTTTTAAAAATCTGAGAAACTTTAGATACAACATATCTTTAAATGCATTTTTTAATTAATACATTCTACAATAAATTTAATCAGGCACTTAAAAAAATGTATCCAAAGTTTTTAAGAATTTATTAAGGTTCTTCCTCATTCTATTAAGAAATAAAAACCAACGAGTTGGAGCATCTTTATAATGAGCCATTGATATAAAAAAATTTAATTCTCTTTGAGTAAAATTTTAATCAACTGAAAATACGAATATACTCTACAAAAATTTTAAAAAAAATTTGCAGAATATTTGCATAATTAGCTGAATATTATCATAAAGAATTGCTAAATTCTCATCCTTTTTTCGTTATTCGTTATTTAAGGGCCATTAACAAAATAAACGAAAGTTTGAACTAACTTGCGCATAGAGAATTTTCTTGGTCGAGTTTTAAGGAAAATTTTCACTTAACTAATAAAAAAATAAATTTTTATGGAGCTCTTTTTAATAAAACTTTCTTATTGGGTGTATGAAATTTTTATTAAATAATATAAAATTTTTCAAAAAAAACAACATCAATTCAATGAAATCTTTCAATGGACAAATTCCAGTGAGACTTCATGGAATCAATGTAAAAATTCATAAATAGCATGTAGACAATTCTCTCAGTGTACAGTTACAGATGTCAAATTTCATATAAATTTGAATATTTATACCCTACACCACTAGGTGGTCAGGGTATTATAAGTTTGTGCTGATGTTTGTAACACTAAAAAATATTGGTCCTAGGCCCACCTTATAGTATACCGATCGGCTCAGAATTTTTTTTTTATTTCGATTTAACGATGTCCGTCTGTCCGTCCCTCCGTCCGTCTGTCTGTCCATGCATTCTTGTGCGCACTCTACAGGTCGCAAATATTAAGATATTTTGATGAAACTCGGTACACCATGTCGGCCCAAGGACGAAGCCTATTGATTTTTGTTAAAATCGGTCCATGTTTAGACCAAGTACCCATATAAGGGTCCTACCAAAATTATATTGTTTATACGCTGCAGGTCGCAACTATTAAGATATTTTGATGAAATTTGGTACGCAGACCTATGTTGGCCGAAGGACGAAGCCTATCGATTTTGGTGAACATCGGTCCATGTTTAGACCTAGTGCCCATATAAGGGTCCTACCAAAATTATATTGTTTATACGCTGCAGGTCGCAAATATTAAGATATTTTGATGTAATTTGGTATACCGATTTATATCAGCCCACGAACGAAGCCTATTGATTTGGGTTGACACCGGTCCATATTTAGACCTAGTGCCCATATAAGGGTCCCCCCAAAATTATATTGTTTATACGCTGCTGTCGAAAATATTAAGATATTTTAATGAAATTTGGTACACCGATTTATATCAGCCCAAGGACGAAGCCTATTGATTTTGATTAACACTAGTCCATGTTTAGACCTAGTGCCCATATAAGGGTCCCCCAAAATTGACTTGGTTACAAACTGCAGGTCGCAAATATTAAGATATTTTTTTTTTTTTTTTTTTTTTTTTTTTTTTAACCCTCAATTTAGCATACTTCTATTTTAGGTACATGGCTGTAATTTCAGGTAATCTCCCAAAATATTGTTGGCTTTCGATGTATAAATTAATAATTGAAAAAAAGTCCTTGGAACAGGTCAAAAAAGCCAAATAAAAAATCTTCACCTTACTTCTGGTACATGGTGTCTGGCCATGTGCATTTTGTATGAACGCATAGGCAAAGCACATGGCACGAGTTGGAAATTTGTATTTACTTTATTCTTTTATGCTTCTTTCTTTCTTCTGATTTTGTTTGTGAGTTAGTTATTCATTGAACGTTGAACAGTGAAGAAGTAATCTAGTTTTTGTGCGGTAATTTTGAACTTATGAATAATTTTACGCAGGTAGATTTGTTGCGTTGTTAGTATATTATGGCTGATGAACTGGAATTTATTTATAATACACGCTTGCGTATCGCGAATTTGCAACCCCAATTGTCAGAGGCATTAGTGCGTGATTTTCAAAGTCAGGTAGAAGCTGATGAAAATGATGATGTTTTTGAAAACGATGGTGACGACACTGCTGATTATGTGCCAGAAGATGATGCATCAGACATAGAAAATGATTTGGAAATTGAACCTAACGAACTTTATGATAGTGATGAAGACGTAGATGAAGAAGAAGAAAGTGGAAATGATGCTGAAGCAGCAAATGAAGTCGACTCAGGCTGTTTTTATGGTAAAGACGGTACTAAATGGAAAGAAACTGAACCCCCTGCATCTCGTTTGCGCCAGCATAATATCATGCGTTTTCAATCTGGAACAAAAACAAGGCTCACCAATCCAGTTGAGGTATTCAAACTATTTTTCTCAACCAATATTACGTTCGTCATCATTAGTGAAACAAATCGGCATGGGCGAGAATCAATTAGAAAATGGAATGAAGAACATCCAGAGTCTACCCAAAGAAAATGGATTGATTTGACAAGCTCTGATCTAGATGCATTCATTGGGATTTTGTTGGCTTCTGGTCTCAGCCATAATAATATGCAAGACTCCAGTATATTGTGGCGTTCTGATTCGCTGCCCATATTCCGTGCGGCTATGTCGCACAAACGATTCATTACTCTGTCCAGATATATTCGTTTCGATAATAGTCGTACGCGGGCATTCCGACAGCAAACAGATAAAGCAGCTCCTATCCGGGACCTTTGGAATTTTCTCAATGAAAATCTGCAAAATTATTATGAACCTTATGAAAATATCACCATCGATGAGCAGTTGTTTCCGTATCGTGGGCGCACAAAGTTCACCCAATATATCCCATCAAAACCTGCAAGGTATGGGATCAAAGTTTGGTGGGCATGCGATACTAAGACTAAATTTCCATTGAAAGGAAAACTATACACTGGAAAGGAAGGAGACAATCGGGAGATAAATCAAGGTGAAAACGTTCTAATGTATTTCGCAAATTGTTACGCAAACAGCGGCAGAACAATTATTTCTGATAATTTTTTCACCTCATTGAACGGCTCTAAACGACTTGCTGCTATGGGACTGGCATTTGTTGGCACCATTCGAGCAAACAAAAGATGTCTTCCTAAGGAAGTTATGAAGAGCACCAGACGACCAATTCTTTCAAGTGTGTTTGGTTTTCATGAAAATCTTGTTGCACTTTGCAGCTACGTGCCCAAAAAAAATAAGGCAGTCAATTTTATTTCAACCGTGCATTACACGAAACATGTTGAAGGCGTAGCCATGAAACCGGAAGCAATTTTATTTTATAATTCAACTAAAGCCGGAGTCGATACGATGGATCAAATGCTAACTCATTACACAACAAAACGGTCAACCAGACGCTGGACATACGCGTTTTTCTGCAACATGTTTGATGTGATGGCACTGGCAAGTTACATTATATGTAAGCTAAATGATGAAAATACAAGAAAAAAAAGAAGACGCATATTTTTATATAAACTTGCAAAGCAATTGGTACTGGCCAACGTTGAAAATCGCATCAATAATCCGCACATTGTGGCTCAACCAACAACTCGTATAGCATTTGAAGCGTTCTTTGGGAGACCTCTCAATATAGCAAACCTTAATGTGGCTTCACGCAGTGGTCCAGACACATTAGCTGCCAAAAAAGATTGCAGAATTTGCCTGCAGCAAGGTGACAAAATACGCCTTAAGACACGCTTTTTTTGCTGCAAATGCAACAATCCTGTTTGGCAGCAACATTCAAAAGTAGATTATTTATGTTTTTGTTGCCTTCCGCAAAATTCAGAATAAAAAAATCAATGTATTCTTCATAATAATTTTCTATTTTGTCATAAACATTTATTACTTTACCCATAATAAAGAGAAATATATATAGAACAAAAAAATTGTTGCCCTTTTCATTCCAAAGATTTTTTCAGGTCTATTTTTTCTTCCTCAGTTAGCTAATAACATAGTAAAAAGAAATAGAAACACAAAATATAACAAATATTTTCCTATCTTAGTAAAAAATTTAACGGCAAACAGCTCTTATTTCCATACAAATGCATGTAAATGTATAGGGGTCTGGCCAGAACTAAGGGCTCAAAATATGTGCCACTTCGAGGGTTAAAGAGAAGCAACACTCAGGAAATTCTTCCTACTAATTAACGTGCTGCTTCCTTTGGAAATGGGATAGAGAAGAAGTGAACGGTGGTGAAAGATGAAGGGCTTCAAATATGGCAACACTGTAATTGCGCGAGATGTTGAATTTTAGAACAGTTGTTGCGCGCCATCTGATGGTGAGTTGGCGAACTTTGTTGAAGCTTTTTAGTTCATAGCCCTGTTATATTATTTTACTTCGGTGGGGTTAAGTGCTATGGGAACACCGAAGGAGGACGCTGCGATATGTATGAGGGATAGAAAAAACTCATACATATTACTATTTTTCATAAATTGATGTTGCCTCGGTTGGGGCTCGAACCCGCAACCTCACGTGTAACAGTCCAACGCGCTAACCATTACACCACAGCGCCCACGAATTTAATGAAATTTGGTTCGCTGATTCACATTATAGAAAATTTTGACACAAGTACCATTTTAACCCATTCGAATTTGGGATCCAAACATTAGTTGGCTTTAACCAGACTGGTGTAGGGTATTGTATAGTCGGCATGCCCGACTTTAACCTTTTTACTCGTTTCACGTTAATTTTGTGTCAACTTTAGGTTATTTGTTTATTGTTAATGGCACTAATGCGAAATGTCACTAAATTCCGGGAAACGGGTTTGGTTTCCATGGTATTTCTAGTGGTGGAACATGTTATAGAAAAAATGTGATATTTGAACCGAATATACACACTTTCTTGGGAGATGTAAGATAAGTTGGAGTTTCTACAGAATTAAGACGTTGATTGACAGTTGTGTGACACAGATTTGAAACAAATGCAGACAAGCCAACCGGCTTCGCAGGGATATTATTAAGACATACTGTATAATTTTTATAAAATTGAAAATAAAATTGAATTGAAATTAAAAAAAAAAACTTGCCATGAAGGGCATGGAAATATAATTTATATTACTTTTATAGTTTTTAAAATAATTAAAACAGAAATAGTAAATTGTCTATTTTATTAAGCCTATATACATCGAACTTCAAGGCTGATCCAGCCAAACACGTCGTGTGTTTTGAGGAGTTTTAAAACATCTTTATTTTGGCCTTGCTGAAAAAAGATATCTAAAGGCTTAGGACCTCTTTCACTAGATTTTAAAAGAATTCCATGGTATTTTAGTTAGTTTTTGTTTTTTCTAAGCTTTTCTGCAATTTTTTAACTAAAGTTAAGAAAATTATGAAGTATTGGGAAAAAATAAAGGAAAAATTCCATTTTAAAAATTTAACCGGTTAATCGACCTATTTTAACCGATTATTCGGGTCGAATAATTATTTGAGTTTTAAATTATTTGTTTCGACATTAACCGAAACAGAGGCGATTAATCGAGGAATCGGTTAATCGATTAACCGAATTGGAAACACTATGCGATATACAGTTAAAAAGTTATGGCGTGTCAAAGTGAAGCTCTTTTAGCATTTTTATGACATTTATAAAAATTGAAAACGCGCATAAAATCGCTAGTTTTTTTCAAATTTCGAGATCTGAAAAAGGAAATGTATAAATGGGACCATAGTGATTATGTACAAAAAATAAACAAAATCAGAAGACCCATGTTTAGATTTTGTGTGTTTTCTCATGGAATGAATGATATACATACAGATATATATTTTGTTTGGAAAATTAAAAAAATTAAATAAATAAAAACCTGATATAGACACCGTCAGAGTGTTAACAAATAAAATTTTAATTTTTTGTTTTATATGGAAAATTATTGATTGTAGTCTTAAAAAAACACCTTATGAATAGACACCTAAATTTAGTTAGAAACTATGTGTCACAAGACAGTTTGTTTTTGTTTTGCTTTGATTAGTTTAAGATTCCGAAATGTTTAGACAGTGTGCCACAATATTCCGCCTTGACAATGCATAAATTCAAAAATCTTTATATAATTTAATGCCACCCTAATATACATACATACTACATAGAAAAAAAATATATATAAAACTACAAACAAAAAAATTTGTCATGCCCTTTTTGATAAAATAATTCACATTGGATTTTTATATAATAGCATACAACAATCTCATCTTATAAATGGGGAAAAGCAACACTTATTTACAGGAGGAAAACCTTATTTCTTGAAAGAACTTCATAAAAAAATTTAATCCACAAAATTATTTTCAAATTTTTTATAAAATATAAAGTTTTTAATACCTATGAATTTACGTACTTCTTCTCCTCGATATGCTGTTCACAGTACGATTCTTAAACAAATTAGGAAGAAAAGGTCATTCCACTTAGATAAATTTTTTTGAATTTGAAACCATAAGAAAATATGCTCCAAGGGTTCAGACAGGGGTGCAAATTTTGTGAAAAAAACTCATATTTTCAAAAAAATTTTTTTTTTTTATTTGTAAAAACAATATATTAAAATTATTTATTTTTGTAAAAATTTATTATTTTTTTTTTAATTAAAAATAAACAATTTCCATTCCTTCTACAAATCTTTTTGTTACTTTTAATAGTTATTTTAACATAAAAATTAGAGATGGGCGCGTGACACGAAATTTTCGTTAATTAAAATCGTTAGTTAAAAAAAATGTTCGTGCGTGAGTCGTGCGTGAGTAAATTTTTCTGCGTGAGTACATTAAACCAGATTGCGGTAATTTACAATTTTGGAAAAATTCCAGAGATCTTCCCTTCCTTCAAATAATGTGTATTCCAGTCAGTTCGCGTACTAGCGAATGGGTGTTTTCTACTTCTGCCAGAATTCTTATGTAAAGAAGAAATGGACTTCTTGTACAAAACATTGAAAAATTTTGTTCCTCCGCAAAAATTTGGAATAACATTTAAAGATTTACAGTGAATTTTTTAAGTTATTTAAAAATTTTAAATATAAAATTAAATTAAAGGAATTAAATGCGCTAAAATCCCAAAACCTAATTAAAAAATGATAAAAATAATCTGTTAAAATCATGTCCCGATCCAAATTTTATTCTTGAATAAGGCAATTGTCAGGAGACGAGGTTTTTAGTATTTCTAGAAATATTTGTTAAGTTAAAGTGCAAACTCAATGAGAATTTCTTCTTCTCGTCCAGGAGCGTTTCTAAACATTTAAAATATCAAAGAAAAACAAAAAAAACACAATTTGCTTTGTCATCTTCCAATATACTACTCTGTTGTTTTGACAAATCTGGCAATGTAGTGACATC